>JAEIHY010017947.1:0-18759 GCA_018904565.1 Drosophila tsacasi | reverse complement strand
GAGCGATTACGAAATGTATCTGTGTGTGTGTGTGTGTGTGACTGTGCGCTTGATTGTGCGCTCATGTGGCTGTTGAGTGTGTTTGTGACATGAATGGCTCCTGTGGGAGTGCAAATGCCATTGTTGTTGCCGTCGTTTGTTATTATTGTTGCACTGCGAAAACAATATGTTAATTTTGTTGTTTAATTTAAAACAAGAAAAGCATTTTTTTTGGGGCTAAAAATTAGAAGGAATTTCTCTTCGGCAAAGAAAATCTAATGACACAAAAAAAATGCGACCAATCAGAAGTGTTTTGCTGATAACATAGAGACTAAGGTCGAAGAGGGGCTGTAAATCTGAAACACCTATCAGCATATTAATTCTCTCAGTGTTCTGTAGCAGTTCACAGTAAATTCTCTCAGTGTAGCTGTAGCTGTAGCTGTTCGTTTCCCTGTGGCTGCCCAAATAGCAAACGCGCGCCTCTATTTATTCATTTTTGGCCATCTTGTTGCCATTGTTCAGTGCTCCCAGCTCTCCACTTCTCTCTTCCTCACACTCTCCAGTCTACATTCTCCACTCTCCACTCTTCACCCTCCTCTCCCCATTTCTCCACTATCCGCACTCTGAAATCTCCATTCGAATCGGTGCTTTTAATTAAATGCGACAACAATAACGATGGTAATGCCAGCAGAATCAAACAAAAGCCATTTGGTAAAACAAGGCTGGGAGAGGGAGGGTGCTTTTTGGGGGGGAGTCAAGGGCCAAATGGGATCCTCGAACTGTGACCAAACAAGAACAACAAATACCGATTTGTGCATGGAAATTAAGCGAACTGATTAAATGTTAAATTAGAGCCCCAAACACTGGATTCCTCCTCATGGCAAATGGAAACTAAATTGATGCTCATTGTCCGTTGGCAAAGACGAAAAAGCTGAGAGAAAAGTAATTAAGCCAAGCTTGCTTAACAGCTGGCACTGGAATTTAAAGTGCTTTTTTCGGGCTGAGACCGATATATTTTATTCACAAATTTTAATCTGCATGTTAACACCAAAATAATTTACTCGTATAAATGGATATTATGTAGTTGCTTTCAGAGAGAATATATATTTGCGCTTGGGTTTAGTTTTCTTATTTGCAAATATTTATACAATTTTAAATAATAATTCAAAATATTTTACTTGGATAACTGCATATTATTAGCCTTGTTTAGAGAGAATATATTTGCATTTAGGTTTTGATTTGCGACTTGTAAATATTTCTGCATAAGCGTAGGTATTGCTTCCAGAAACAATTAGCTGCCTATTTATTCCACTAAATTTATATAAGTTTATAAATATTTTATAAATAATATATACTCAGCTTATTTGGTATAACATTAGCTTTGTTTTAAAAAAAATCTTCCTCATTCCCAGCTACTAACATGCATTTCGGGGCATTTCCCCTATGCACACACTTAATTGCATTAGCCAGTTGACTTTTGTGAGCTCTTGGCCATTCCTTTTCAATATCGAGGCCAATCGGGGCGATCCGCAATTGGGCTAATCCAGTGTCCCGGCCAGGATGACCCACTTGGCCCATTCGGCTTGTCTCCGCTTCGGCTCGGCTGGCTTTGGCTCTCTCTTTTTGGCGCTGGCTGTTTTGCATTTAAATCGTTTTAATTGTTGCCGAAAAAAAAAAAACAAACAACAAGCAAAGTGAATGTGGATCTTCCTACACCATTCCCACATTTTCACATTTTCACATTTCCATTGTTGTGGGTGTGGAAAACAACAGCAGCAACAACAGCAACAACAACAACAACAAAGCACAACAAAACAAAGCAGGACAAAGCAAAGAGGCGACTCCCCCGAACCTCTGCACAATGGGGCGTATGAGCAACGTAACGGGAGCGAGCCAAATAAAATGTTAACATGAAAAAAATCATTGTGGCCCCGGCCAAATGAAGAGATTATTGAAATGACCAGAAGCAGGAGGACTCTACGAAGCAGGGGACGGTGTGCGGGGGAGACCCAACATGACAGTCGCTGAAAATTCAGCTCAAAACAAAGCCCAAGGGTGGCCTGGAAAATGCTAAAAGGCCAAGCCATCAAGCAGCAAAGGCACTGGAAAAATACCTATGGAAAAAAAAACAACTCTTAAATATAAAACATATACATTTTAATAGTTTCTTAATTGGGGAATATATAGAAGCGAATAAATATCAGTTGTTATTTTGTTTTATGGATTTATGGCAGAGAAACTCTGTATTGTTCACTTTAAAATTCATAAAACTCTTAAATTGTAGAATTTAGGCAATTGATACAATTTATTATTATTAATATTTTTGTGCAGTATTTTATATGGTTATTTTGACTAATATAAAATTAATTAATATATTTAAAGCAAATATTTCTCACTAATTTCCCTGCTTAAGCTTGATAACTTTTGTCCCAAGCTTACGATGAATTTCGCACAGTGCCTCGACCTGGGCTAGTGGTCTAATGTCCTTCGTCCTGCTCCTTGTGCTATCTCCATCTCACCGTTATCCTTGTCGTCGTCGTTTGCCATTTGCCATTGCCGCTTGCCTCGTTGCTTTTTATGGCCCATGTCAAACATTGCAAATCAGTTTAAACTAACAAGCGGCACTTGGATCTGCCAGTGGGCGTGGCACTGTTTTCTCTGCATTGCAGCTGACGCCTTTCAAACTCGAAAAAAGGTAGAAATAGAAAATATAAATGGCAAAAAGTGGAAACAAAATGTTGTATGAATTTCAACGTTGCTTCAAATTTAAGGAACTTAAGTGAAAGCTCTAAAAATGCATTTAAGAGGATTATATGTATGTACATATTCTATATTTCTGACCACTATCAGCAGCCGCGTTGATCTAGCTCGAATGGGTTTTATTTATCCTTTCTGTTTCTGTTTCTAGGATCTAAGCAAAGTGTATATGTATATCCAAGTGCCACTGGACCTGAATCAATTGTTTTATTGCCTTTTTCCTGTTGGGGTCAATTTAAGGATCTGAATTATTGAACGAAACTCACACACATTCAGGTGCGCAGGTTTTTCTCTTACTCTCTCACACACACACACACACAATTAACCAATTAGCACTTTTTCGCTTGTTTCTTGTTTCTGACTCTGGCCATTTTTATGGGGTTTTCCTTTCTTTTTTTTGCCGCTTTATTGTTGTTTGTTGGAAACAAATATGTTGTTTGCTCATAAAAAGGAGGTATTTTTTAATTGCTGCGGCACAAAACAATGGGAAAAACCGAAAATAGGAAGATGTAAGGAGCGACAGCTATGGCAAAAAAATGAAAAATGTGTGAAAACTGTAAAAAACTGTGCGAAGACAAAGGAAAAAGGCGGTTCGGGAATGGGGGAAAACTGAGGGCTAATAAAAAACAAAATATAATAGCGTAGAAGCAGATAAAGAGTGAAGGCAAAAGAGGCTTATTTGTGGCCCCAATTAGCTTAGAACGAGGGTCGCTTCAGCAGCTCGATTAGAAATTTAAGGAAAATGAGCTACTCAAAACTTAAGGTAGTGGGATTTTATGGTCTTCAAATTGAATTTTTGGTTATAGAAGAAATGTTTGTTTTACTCCAAAAATATGTATATAAGTTACACATATTGTTATTACATTTTGAGAGGAATTTCATACCTTTCATTAAGGTTTCTGTCCTAAAATGTTCATTAGTTTTTATTTCTTATTATTAAATCAATCTAAAGTATGCTACAATAAATTGTAGTTATCTAGGGATTATATTAAGACATTTGTGTCTAACAATATTTATATTAAAGTCTTTAAGTTGTAGATTTTTGTTTGTGATATATTTGTAAAATAGTTTCACCTTTTTGCTAATAGTTTTACCTAAATCTTCTCACCTCGTGATCACGATTTTCTTCCAGTAATTGCCCACATTCCTTCACCTATACTTAAACTTTAAAAACGACCCCTGGAACGTTGTCCTTGTCTTGCTGCTGCTGTTTCGTCCTTTTCCTTTTCCTTTTCCTTTTCGTTTTATTTTTTTCCCCTTTCCCCATTTTCTTTTCTCCACNTCCCTCTCATATTTCGCACTTTCCGTGCGGTTTTCAATGTGTTTTCCTCATTTTTCCCGCTCGTTGAAAGCTTTTCTGTTGGCTGTAGGCCGCAGTCAACGCACAAAATGCGTAAAATAAAAAATTATAATAAATATATAAATATAATTTTTGTTGTTACTTCCTGCCCGCATTTTCTGCCCGCCCCCTTTTCTGGCATTTTCACTTCCCTTTTGCTGCTTAGGTGGCCGTTTTTCCTGATTCGCGTAAACTTTTTAATAGCACTGAAAATTCCGCGAAAAAAAGCAGCAGGAAGCATTTTGAGATTTGCGATGATGACGATGGCCCTTCTGCTGGTTTTTTCTTCTGGTTTTTCAGAATGACGTATGTATGTACGTGCCTGCGTTTTTATATATATATATATAAATTTTTATATTTTTTTTTGGTAACATTTGAAATATTAACCGCGGCGCATTTTCCACTTGCGTAAGTTGCGGCTTCGCCAACAAAAAAAAAAAAAAGAAGGATTCGTGGCTAATTTAACTCAGCGGACAAGGTTCATCCATTTATTTATATTTTATATAAAAAAATATGCAGCTGGGGAAATATTTGAAAGAATTTAATTAAATAGCAATAGAGCACCAGCATGTCTCAGTATTTAAATTTGCGCTTCTTATTATTAAAGTCAAGCTGGGACTTAATTACTTTTTTGATTTCCTGTCTGTCTGTGCATTCAAATTAAATTCACAATATTTGGAAATCATAAAGCAAACATTTACCCGACTGACCATATTCCCCAGTATTTGTTTGCTTGTTACCAGTGCTTAATCAGCTTTGCTTCTGGCTTTCTCCTTAATTTTTCTTGTGTTTTCCTGCTCATATCGCCTCGTTATTGGATTTTATTTGCATTGCTATCTATCGGGTTGTGTCCACATATATCCATATATATACATATATATATATTTCCCATTTGTCATTTTGTCTAGCTGTGATTTGTCGGTTTGCCTGACTTTTATTTGTTTAATTTGTTTCCAGATATGCCCCAACACTATTCGTACTTATTTTCAGTCTCAGAAACTGACAGAACTGAGATGTCATAATTTTCCATTTTATACTTGCGCCCAGCTTTCTCGCCCCTAACTGCTACTCTCCCCTCGAAATTGTGTCCCCAGGCTGCGGCAAAAGTTAACAATGTGCCACACAATAAGGGGACTTTGTCCGCATCCTTTCTAGGCCCGCCCTCTGGGTTGCCGCCCGCTTTCATTACCATTTCCTCTTCAATTACCAATGCAGTCAAATGCTTCCACTTCCTCTCTTTCCCCTCCCCCTCCCCCTGCCCCCTTTTATTATGGTCAACAGAGTTGCAGTAAAAAAGCTACCAGCTCCTACCAACTAAGCTTAGCTCTTTGACTTTGTTGTTTCTTCAACAGTTTATCCTCCCTAACGTTAATTGAGGTTTTTTCGGCCGAGTGAAAAGTGCTTTTCCCTCCCGAAAAAAGGGGCGTGGCAATTGTGATTTACCCCGACATCAATTCAACCTGCCTGCTGTCATGCTCCGCCTCGCTCCAATACATTCAACAGAAAAAAAGAGAGTTCCTGCCCCACCGACGCGTCGGGGGGCATTTTCACAAGGGGCCAGCACTGCGTATACGCAATGTGGCTTAAACGCCGGGTAACCGTTGCAAGGTAGCTGAAATGCGAGGAAATGAGATAAGCTAATGCCTGATGATGACTGCCACTGACAACTGACAACTGACGATTTGGTATATATACTTATGTAAGTATATGCTTACACGAAATGATATTATATACCACATATTATACGGCCACATTCCGGGGTGGTGGCGGTATATTTTTAAGAAGACGCTGAGCTGCCTTAATGTGATTAAGGCTTTTTCAGCGCCCTCAGGTTAAGGCATGGAAAAAATTCAACCGTAATTCGGAGCTTAAAAAATGTAAATTGTTTTGCAGGGAAAATAATCAGAAATTTCTGGAACTTATAAATATTATCATTTATTATTATTAAATTATATTTATATTTATGGCCATTGAACATACAAAAACTTGTTTCACATTTATTTTTCACGACTTTCTGTATCCGCCATAATTTATTGAATGAATTATTTTTTGAGGTTAACAACAATTCTCTTAAAACGTATGTTTAGAGTCAGAAATTAAAATTTAAACCATTTAAACCAACAAAAAGCACCTTTAATTAAAATAAAAAATCAGGTTAGTTCTCAAGATTCTGGTAACCCCTTAAAAAACTCAATTAAATTAATTTTAAAGGCCATAGATAGATGCCAAAGACATTTAACAAATTCTGTTTAAACAGTCAATTATATTTAGTGCAAATTGCCAGAGCAAACTCATTTTTTTACAGCTTACGAGAATGTTCGCACCAAGGATTGGGGAATGAATTGTGCACAAATTTGTCGATTAAACAAAGTTTTCTCTGAGCCTCTTAAGACTCGGTGAGCGGACAAAGGAAAGTGAAAACAAACATTTGCACATCTCAGTACAACAAAAGGAGCGAGGGAACTATGAAATATGCATAAGGATTGTGCCATTTACAGTCATTTGAATTTGAATTTGTCCGAAAAGGATTTTCCTTGACACACACACACACTGCAGAAGTCCAGTCCTGTTCAGGACAATTATTCAAAATGTATTTACCATGGCTAAGGATGAGAATCTGACGCTGAGACTGTGACTAAGACCAAGACGAAGGACTCAAGGATAAGGCTAAGAAGCACATGCAAAAATGAATGCCTCGTCTACCAACCAAGGCTTAAATGGCAGTGAATCCACATTGATATATATGTATATATATATATCTGTATGTACTTATCTATCTATTTATCCATCTAACTATATGTTTTCTGCACTAGCTGAAGGCATTTTAATTACGAAATCGTTTTGGCCAAGACAATTAATAATTGTTGAAATGGGGATATTAAATCAATAATAGGTATTAGTTTTGAAATATAATAACAAATAGCTTACTACTATTGGTTAATTTGAAATGATGACCTCCACAAGGGTATTTAACATTTTGCCATATAATTCGGGTATGAGTTTTCGCCTCGGGACGAATGACTCGACTTTTCTAGTGACTATATCCTTGGAAGCGGAGCCGGATGACTGGTAAACAAAAGCCTGGAACAATGACAACTCTCTCTTTTATATGTACGTACATACACAATCATATATATAAAATGTTTTATTTTTTTTCGGCAACATTAATCGAAGTTGAAATGCTGAATGGCTTCAGAAAGCCTGCAAAGGAAGGAAGTCGGGGGGAAGGAAGGAAGCACTGTGTGAACCACTGGGGGGAGGTCCCAGGAGCTCGGGGGAAGCTGCATAAACGAGGTCACCAGTTAAAGTGGTCTTCTCGGATTGCATAAGAAGGAATATTTGCTGCGGCCTTAACAATTTTACCAGAATTAAGTTTTAAAAAATTATCTAAACTATTTTTTGTAGTGTAAAATGGCCTAGGTTATTCATATGTTTCTATAAATATTAATATTAATATTAATTTGAATTGACGTAGGGCCTGCCGGAAGTCCTTTGATTTATTTACCTTAACAATTGATTCTATGACCATTTGCCTCATTTTCCCCTTAGTCTTAGCTTTTCCGAGAAAATCGGGGGGCGTGGCAACTCTTTTTTGAGCCACAGCAGATGAAAATATGTAAATAGGATTTATGGCAAACTTTTAACAGGATTTTCCTGACAGCCAGCAACAACGGGTGCCAAAGGATGTTGGCCACACACACGAAGGCATCCTCCTCCTCCCCCGAATATAAAAACAAATAAACGAACGCACTTGCTAATATATATATATATATATATGTAGATATTATATTTATGTATGTGTATACGCACACACAACTATCTGCAGTTGTACACACATTTATCCGAGTGAGTTGAGTCTCATTGGGCGAGTGAATGAGCGAGTGGGTAGGAGAGTGTATTTGCCTAAATGTGGGGCGAGGGGCAATCGGAAAATTCAAGGGGTCGATCTTTCATATTAATAAAATAATCAAATAAATAAATGAGTTTAATAAACTATTAATTTCCACTGAAAAGATTTCTAGTCCTAGTCTAGTTGGGTGTTTTTTTTTTTATTTATAGAGCTTGCAACGCAGTGAAGGAGTCATTTCCGACCCAATAATTCATATATATTTTGATCAGCATCGATCTAGCCTTGTCTGGTAGAATAATAAATTTTTAAGGGGTTTAATTGTTAAAAACTGCAACAACAAAAATATTTTAAAAGAAACTGAAATTCCGAATTCAAATTAATGTATTTTTAGCTTAGTTATTATATTTCTCAGCCTTTAGTTCTATATATACTCGTTTTTCAGTAATTTCCAAACTCGCCCACGTTGACGCGATTCGATTGTGTTGTGTTGTCTTTGGAGCTCTGCTTAACTGGCTCGTCCAACATTCCACGCATCATCGCACCTCATGAGTTACCGGGCTGAGGCAATGTCTTCCTGCCACATTCCCCCTTTCCCTTTTCCCTTTTTTACATTCCGACCCACTTTAGAATCCCCACTCAACCCGTTTCTGTTTCTGCTTACTGAGCTTTGTTTTTTGTTTCTTTGTTTTTTTTCCAAAGTAAAACATCTTTTTTGTTTTGTTTTATTTAGCCTGCTCAACATTCAAAATGTCTCTCTCCGCTGGCTCGACTTGTCTTTTATTTTGTTTGTCGTGTGAAAATTAAGCCTTCGTCTGGCTGAGGGTCTGCCCGGGGTTTTTCTTTGTAACTTTGCCCACACATCCTCGGCGCCATTACCATCATCGTTATCATTATGAGCATCCCTACTATATAGAGCCACTCCCGACGAACTTCTGTCGCATTGTGGTCCCCGTCTGCCCCGAATGCGAGTGCGAGTGCGAGTGTCGCCTGTGTTTTGGTATTTACGCTTTCAATAATTCATGCTTAAGGGATAATCAGGATATGCGTGTATGTAAATTTTGATAATGCCATTTTCGAATGCCAAAGGAAATTTCGTCCTGCCTACTCTCGCCGTGTATTCCTGAAATTTCACACCTTTTTTTTTGCATCTCGTTGTGTCTCAGCACGCATCATTTGCCTGGGTTGGGTAGGATTTGGGTTCTGGGTCCTGGGTTTTGGGTTTTGGGTGTTGGCTGCTGGGTGCTGGGTCCTTTCTCCTCTTGTTGTTGCTGTGTACCCTGGGATATTAGTTTTATTCCGGGATCAGCTGAATTGCCGGATTAGACTGGTTAGTGTGGGAGACTCTCTGATTTATTAAGATGATTTCCGAAGGGGCGGGGAGGGTTGAGTGGAAATTTCATTTGACGGTGTAACTTCCTAATACCCAGAGACTTGTCTAAATTTATTTAAGTTCAGTGAACTGCTTAATAAGTAATTGCAGAGCAATAAATTAATGCAACTATAAAGCAATTAAATGTTTTATTTAATCTAGAGTGCATAAATTTCTTGTTGTACTCCTATGTATTTTTTTTATATAATTTATCATCAGCTCTCTATTAATTATAAATATTTGTAGAGCTAGTGTTTTAGCTGCCCTCATATATAATAATTAATTAAATAAGATTTTGTGTAAATGTAAAGAGCATTTAAATCTCTCTTCTTAACAATTTACCATCTCCAGTCTTATATTAATTTCTCTCTTAGCCTTAAAACCAATTTGAATAACTATAAATATATTCTTATAAAATCCACCCACATCTCTTCATTATCCGCACGAATAGACTTTAAATTAAAATCAATTGCCTGTGAACTAAAGTTTTGAAACAATTCTCTCTGGCAACTATAAAAATCCTTTTACATGTCCCCATAAATTTTTTATATATTTTTTTTTTTTGTATTATTGGCCTTAGGGTAAACGTATCTTCCGGAGCCTCAATTATTCGTCGTTGTGCCGCTGTCTTTTCTTATTTATTTTTTTCTTTATCTGTATCTCGCCTGTCGACGGCATCGTCCTGGTAATTTAGTAAATCGAGGAACTGCCACAGCCCACCAACCTGGGTAACAAAAGGGGGGAAAATAAGGGAATGTGTAGGTAGGGGGGGAAAAGTGTCTTGAGAGAAAATGCCACGCAGTTAGTCATTCCAGCTATTTACTCATTCATTTCATGCATTTATTCACACTGACTTTCCTCGGCCGCGTTTTCCCAGGTGCGACTCATTTTCCTGAATTTTTAAACGCCACCCACTTACTTTCGCTTTCTCCCGGGAAACTGTCAGCGGGTACTACACAGCGTGCAAAAAATGAAAAATGGCCCGGGGAAAACCCAGAGCACCCAAATCCCAGTCCTGTCGACACCACTCGCCTCCATTTGTCCAGGCCAAATTGCCTGAGCCACAGGACAAGTCAGTGTCCATCCCGTAGAATATTGGGAGTATTCGGAATTTATAGTATATATGTACATAAATGTTTGCTGGTACTGGCCAGTAAAAAATGCAATTCGGCGAAACTCTGAACCTGGCACACGCTCTCAGTTGCAGTTGCAGATTTTTGGCTGCTAAATAAATTAAAAATCAAGAAAAATAAGGCAGGACCAAGGCAACTACAGCTGCTGGTTTGGTGTCAGCTGGGTGTGACATGCAGCAGTTGCCCCTTAGAGCACTGAAAAAAATATTTATGCTGTGAGTTTCAAGATGAATTTGTTCATCAAACTACAGAGTAATATTTTAAAATTTTTAATATATAACTTCAAAATATATTTCCTCGCTTTAATGTGCTTAATTTGTGACACAAAGAGTGGTTAACTTTCAGTCTAAAGATTTTTTTTTTAGATATTTTTAACTCATTTTTTGAGTGCTTGCGTAAAATTGAATTCGGCTTGCACCCGTACCAACCTCCATCTGACACCAGCAGGTGGATTTACTATATATATCAATCAAGGCGGAACTAGCCATTACTCCACTCTTCACAGTCGCCACCCCCATGAACCATTGGGGGGTTGTCACATCTGCAGATGGACACAACAAAAATGTATGGCACACTCCTTTTGTGAGAAGCAAAATACCAGGGAATAACACACACCTGGCACACCTGCATTCCTTTGGATGATTGGGATCTCTGTCGCTCTGTGCTTTGGCCACATTGAATGGACTTTCCCTTTGGCATCCTTTGCCTTATTGCATTTTGAACTGTAGGTATTTGGTTCGAAAGCAGTTGATATATGCTGATGTATCCTCGGGATATTCCATGTTTTCTTACTTAAGTCTGTGGGAGATATTTTGAAATTTGAAAGCTGAATTTGAAAGTTTAAATTCGCTAGCTATTTATTTTGTTGACTTAATCTGCTTTTGGTTAATGTGAAACATTATAATTTCTCTTTGTTTCAGCGCTGATTAGTCAGTTCATTCCCGCTTTTCTTAACCCTTTTGGTTTAAGCCCTATTTCCCTGCAGATAGCGTTATTTTTTGTTGTTTACTGCCTGCATTGTATATTTCCTGCGTAACTAAACATATTTTAGCTTATTTCCTGGCTTTGCGCGGCAATAATTAAATAGTTGCTGCCTATCGCCGCATTACGCATACGCCGCGTATGCCGCTGCCTCTCCCTGGAATGTGTAATTCATAATGCGACAGCAACTTCCGCTTTCCATCCACCCCCCTCTCTGACTCACCAGACTCACCTGACTCACCTGGCTCATATGAATATTTGCGCCAGCCTATATTGTTGCTTCCGTGTTCCCTCAGCGTTTGTTTTTATGTTGCTGCGCAATTTGCATAGTTGCAAGTTCCATGTTTGTTGTCATAAGTTTCTCGTTTTCTATGTTTCCACTGCATTATTATAATTTTCAACACCAGCCCGACGTCGCTGTCTACCCGGAAGTTTGTACGTTTCTTTAAAACGCGAGTAAAATGTGATTCAGAAGGTGACATTTTTTCTTCGAAAAGACATTTTCGAAAACTTTGGCAATCCTTCGTGTTTTGGTAATACTTTCTGGAGTTTTATAATAACTTATAATGACTTGCATAAGTTTATATTTTATAAACTTATAATCAGCTGACACAAGGAACTAACATTTGCTTTTATATTTAAAATTTGTTTAATGTAATACAGAAACTGCAAAAGGTACAAAAATGTTTGGGTATATATATTCAAAAATCTTATATCAGGCCTAAATATTCATTACAAGTAAAAAGTTCTCACAATTAAACAGGAGTTAATGAGATCTTAAACCGAGTTAAATAATGTTTTTAAATTTTAATAATAATAAATATTTAGCAAGTAAATAAATATTTAATATGCCTTTCGAACACCCCAAGTATCTGGCATATTTTCTTGCTGTGTGGCCATGTTTTATGCATGCGTTGACATCATTCACAAATGATGTGGGGACCTGGTGGCTGGGGCTCAGTAGGTTCCTGGGCTGGCCTGGGGGTGGCTTATGGGGCCGAGACCCTACATAACGCTTCCATTTAATGCAGTTTGCTTCTCCGCCAAAAAGGAGGTGAAAGGGGGAAGCACAGCCCGCCAAGCGGCTGTCGGACTTGTCATAAATCAAAAATAATTCATGTTCTCGAACTTAGCATAGGAGGAACCCTCGTCCTTGCTGGACCATTACATGGATACTTTTCCCTCCTCGCTTTTCCAAGTTATTATTCGCCACCTTTTTTTATTTTGTATTTCTTATAATTTATTTTTCCCGATGTCTGACAAGTTTCTATTGTTAGATACGGCGCGAGCTTTTAATTGATTTCATTTTTTCATTTTTTATATTTTTCTTGTCTCCGGCTCTCTTTTCCCTCGGACTATTGTTGTTATTTCCAATTTCCAATTCAATTTGACGCTCTCGTGCAGCTGAAAGCAAGGCAGATAAATGGAAAAACGGTCCAGCCAGATACAGAGCTTAAAATAATGAAAATAAATACCATTATAGAGCGGGAGCTAGGCGCCAATTGCAACCGGGGAAAGCTCTCACGTACCAAAAAAAAAAAAAAACAACAAAATCCCCCAAAAATACTTAACCTGACGGGGAAAACGGAAAACTTTAAGACACTTTTAAAATAATTTACACAAAAGCAGAGGCACGAGTTTCGCAACCAAAGAGGGAAAAGGGGACAACGTTGAGTGACTTTTGATGAGAGAATTGTCTGGGAGATAAGGCGCCAGGGGAGGGATGCACAGAGAGAAATAAATAGTTGTTGAAGATTATAAATTGTAAATATATTATACTAATAAATGAAATTAATCAAATCAAGTCAATTGATTGTTCAGTACCAATAGGAATTAAGATCTTTTTATCTAAACAATATTACATCTTACATCTCCATTTTGTGTTTCATAATTTTATTGCATATAATTTAAAATATTTAATATACATTTTTTAAATCACATTTCGTGGGAGTTTTTTGCAGTGCAAGCCATGAGCTTCGTTGTCTTTGCCTTATCAGCAAATTGCAACCAGAATGTCGACGCACTGAACACAAAACTTTATACCCTTCAGCCAGTCAAATCGTCCCCTCCGAGTCCGAGACAGTTTCCCAGTGGCCAGTGCCCCGTGTCCCCGTGCCCCGTGTCCCCTTGTCCCAGTATCCCTTCCAGTGACTAATGCTAATGCAGCCCAGGCAAGGACATCGCCGGGCAGAGCGCTGCTTAAATGCTTAGTCCTGTGTTCCCTGGCCGCATCTGCCCCTGGTTTTGCCCCTCCCTTTATCCTGCTCTCTGATGTTTCTGGTCTGCAACTTGTCCCTACAGATGGGTGGAGCAGGGAACCACCCACACCCACCCACCATAAGCGGCTCCAGAAACTTGTGCGTACAGTTTTCACAATAAGGATGAATGAACGGACAGGGAAAGCCGAAAGAGGACATAACCCTAGGTCGGCCCTAAATAACTTTAGGGATATTAATGGGCAAAAAACCCAAAACCTAATATATATATTTTATTATTTGCAATTAATTGAATAACTAACTATTTAATGCTTCCAAGTTCGAGCTGGTTGCCCAAAATATGATCTTAAATGGGAACTAACTGGCAAAGGACTTGGCAACTGTGCTCTATATATGGAAACTTTTGCGGGATAAGGAAGGAACATTTCCCAGCCGTGTGTTTCAAACTTCTGTTTCAAATTTATAACACCAAAACCCCCCCCCCCAAGGCAAGGCAAAATTCTGTTGCACCTTGCCAGGTGGGCGGTGGGCGTTGGTTGTTGGGTGTTGCATTGTTTTGTGGCTTTTCGGGGAGCTTTTGTGAGCGTAAAGGCGAAACTATTTTGGAATTTGTTTATGGTATTTTGTTTTGTTATTTATATTTATTTAAGTTTGTTTTTCTTCAGGTTTTTGTTGTACTTATTATTTGGCGAATGCGTTTTTTTTTAAGCTGGAAGTTTTGTTCAGCTTGTTGTTGAATGAGTTAAGCCTTCTGGGGTTTTCTTGCCGCAGAGTTTAGCTTAATAATTAGTCTTGATATGCTCAGGTTTTGGGTTAGAGCTTATCCAGGGAAATCGATTTCTTTTCTAACAGAACAACAGGAAAAGGAAATTCCAGTTTAATTTTAGTAGAAATTATAGGATTACTTCTTATAATTTTTAGAGATGATCGTCGCTTGAATCATATTGCTCATGAGTTTCTTGATGAGCTATAAGTAAATATAAATTATATTAAATAATAGTAATAAATTAAATATTAAATAAGAAATATAAAACATATCTAAAAAGA
This sequence comes from Drosophila tsacasi, assembly GCA_018904565.1. Classification (NCBI taxonomy): domain Eukaryota; kingdom Metazoa; phylum Arthropoda; class Insecta; order Diptera; family Drosophilidae; genus Drosophila; species Drosophila tsacasi. The sequence goes on along the minus strand of JAEIHY010017947.1, from coordinate 4,088 downwards.
AATACGCTTCTAAAATTCTGTTACTTACAACTATTAAATTTTAAATGCTCCCAAATAGTCAGGGTTTTTTTATGTCTTACAGATCAACAACTTGGTAATGCTGAAATTTTGTACTCTTGAATTTCCCTTGGCTGGTTGCTTGCTTTTCCCGAAGCTTTCGCTTTTTAAACGTTTTTCCAGCTTTTCATGGCCCTGGTGAGTTTGACGGCGATTGCTTTATAGCCGGCAGACATTGTATGGCACTTTGGGTCTATTGCAATGGCTCATTTTGCGCCATTTGCGTTAAGCGGAAAAGTGTTTTTCCGCGCTTCCCTGGAGCTTTTTCCTTTAAACTCAACAGAATGAGAGAGAGAGAGAGAGAGCTGCTTGCGATCCATATTTTCCACTTTACGTGGCCCACTTCCGGTTCCCTTTCGTCAAAATGCATCCTGGCCTCGAAAAAAATGTGAAAGTGACGCTGTATGATTAGGCGATTTGGCGCAAATCGGAAATCCGAATGAAAAATCTATGTCAGTGGGCGGCATTCTCTTTCCCGCTCCCATATCTCTTCTTCCCAGACGGAAAATGCGTGTATTCCCGCTGTCACTTTCTACATCGCCCTTTCTCTATGTGTCGCCCCATCTCTTTCTCGTTTCCATTCCTCTTGTCTTTGGATTTCATTTTTATCGCATTCGGCTAAGCGAAACAAAAAGCGAAAGTTTTGCGCTTTGGCGTTTCATTAAAGTTTTTGGCTCGCAAAAGTATGCTACAAAATATACGAGTCGCAGGCCCACGTGCGAGTGTGTGCGAGTCTGTGCGAGTCTGCGTTCGCGTGTCCCTGTCAGTGTGTTTGATTGTGTGTGTGAGTGTGTGTTCGGGAAAAAGTTGTAGCTGCTATCAGTTAGGTTCTACAATGAGGGACAGAGACAGCGACGGCGACATTCACATTATGAAGATAAGCCATAGAAAACAAAGGGCCAGCCATTTGGGGAAAAAGCCTCCCTCCCTCTATCCCTATCTCCCTCCCTCCATCCCTTACGCACGCACACAGGCACACTTATGGCTGTGTGCGAGTGTGTTCTGGTGCTCGTGTCTGCGCAAAACGTTTTGACTTGCCCTCGGTGTTCGTGCTTGTTGCTATTAGGATTAGACATGCTAAATGGGATTTTGCCTCTGCCAGCGATCCCAGAGAAGTGGGTCTGTCCCTGAGAGGTTCAGGCTGCAAAAGTTTGTATATCACGAGCTTCCAATAACCTATTTTACTGCCCAGTCTTTGTGGTATTCAATAAGGATCAAAATAGAAAGCAAAACAAGTAAGAAAACTTGCTTACAATTTTAATTTCAATTTTAATATAAAAAAAAACTTAGAAAATGAAATGAAATTTTTATTTTTCTGATAATTTACAAATGGACAACACTTTACCCTATATTTAAAATTTAAGCTCCGATACATTTTAATGTAATTCCCAAAAAGTAAGGCATATCCTTTTTTATCACATTTTGAGCTGCAAATGTTATATTCCACTCGAATATCTGCTGCTCATTATAGTTATGCCCCGTTTTTTTTCCGTATAGATCATTTCTGCCGCCATGTTCGGCCCCTAACTTTTTGCCAGTCCGCTTTTTTGGAAACGAAATGAAAGTTGTAACTTTCACTAGGGGCCAGGCGCGTGTATCTGTACGTATGTATCCGCAACTGTATCTGTAGCTGTATCTGTAGCTGTATCTGTATCTGTAACTGTAGCTGTATAGTATCTGGATCCTGGTCTGTGCTGCACACACAAATCAAAAACTTTTACTGCCTGCACCGCCCACTTTCATAACTATGGCCCATGTACGCCCACCACTTCCACAACCACTTCCACAGCCATTTCCACACTCCCATTCGCATTCACATTCAGTCCCGCATCCACAGACTCAGCCACAGACACAGGCACAGACACATACATATCCACAGCCTCAGCCCCAGTCAGGACCATTTCCATTCCCACTCGACCCAAACTAAGTTCATTTGTCTGCCCGTTATTTTTCGTCTATTTCGCCATTGTCTTTCGGATTCATTTTCACCAGAGCACTTTTGTGCGAGAATTTAAAACAATGTTTACGCTGCAAGTGGCAATGCCAAATAAAGCAACAACAAGTCGGGAAAGGCCGGCAGCTGCTTATGGGGCACAACACAACGCAATACAAAAAAAAAAAAAGAAAATAAAAAAACAGGAAAAACCAACAAACAGGCCCCTTCGTCGATATATTATATACGGGTGTAGAGAGTATTGGCCAAAGAGGAAACTGTCAGTCAAGCAGATGTCAAGCGGCTAAGAAGTTACTGAAGTCGCAAAAAATTACTAGCTTACAGGGTGGGAGAACTTAAGTAATGGTTATATAAGTATATATATTTTCTTCTACAATATAGTTAATCATAATTAATTATTTATAAATTAAATTTTACTTTTCAAGCAATTACTTTGGAATTGCAAGCCATTTCAACTTCTAGCTGAACCCTTAATCTATCAACAGAAAAATCCTGACCTGACCCTCGAGCGTTTCTCTTTCTCACAATTTAAGTATAGAGATATATAAATAATAATAATTAAACTTAAAAATTGTGATAAATATTTGTTAGATAACTTGAGTTGGATGTATCATCTTTACATCAAAATCTTTATAACAGAACATCAAGAGAATTGAAGTGAATCATTAAGTGTGTCTCATAAACACTGCAAGATGATGCCTCCTAGTCCAGATCGGGCATAATTCATATATTCATATAATATTTGGACAAAAAAGATATTAATAAAGGTATAAAGTAAGATAAATTAAGATATTAATAAAGGTATCAATTAAGATTAATTAATATATAAATAAAGATAAAAATCGTATAAATAATTATCTAAACCCCTTAATTTTTACACAATTTTCGCACAGTATTTAAACAGAAATTCGCTTGCAGACTAATTGTAGTTCAGGGAAATGTTTTTCATTCTGAATTTTCATTTAGGCCTTAGTTTATTTGTCATTTTTCCCCTGGCTTCCATTCCCTTCCATTTTACTTAACTTATTATGAGCAGACAATTTTGGCTGAGTGCTACATAAATGCCGATGTGTGTGTGTATGTGCGGGTGTGCGAGTGTGCCCTGAGTGTGTGCAAGTGTTTGCGCGTCTTTATAGCTTTAAGTAAGCAATTTGAAATTTGAGCTGCTGAAGGGGAGCTACAACAAAGGCAGGCAAATTGTTGTTTTCCCAAATTGTTGTGAGTTAATTTTCTTTCACATTGTTTGACAGACAGACAGGACTCTCGCACACACACACACATGATTTAAGGGTTAATTTAACATCAAATTGAATTTCCTTAAAGTCTGACTTTTTCTCAGCTCGTGACTGATGGCCAAGCCAAGAAAAAGAAAAGAAAGCACTTCTCTTTCTTTGTTTTTTTTCAATTTTTTTTTGTGCGCGGCAACGGCGAGAGCCTGAGAAATTTCTAATTACAATAATTAATGCGTCGAGTTGAGTGTTCTCTGTTGCCTGGAATTTTTTCCGCTTCTGGCTGAGTGCCAGGACAATTTCGCAGGCAGGCCAGGAGGCCTCTGCCTGTCCTCCGTCTGCCCTGTCTGTCGGCGTGGCGTCTTTATCATGACAATGCCAACATGTCGTATACTAAATTTTCAGGCATCATGTCTGCGTCGAAGGTTGACGTGAGCTCACGTACCAAAAGGAATAAAGCGGAAGGCAGAGGCAGGGGCGGCGCCACGCCCACCACCTTCCTTCACTACTCTGCAAGAACATGAGCACACAAAAAAGCAAAAAATAAATAAGAGGAATGAATAAAATAAAACAAATTCTAAATGAAATAAAAAGAAGCGTTTCTTTATGCGCATATATTCGCATATAAGACCCACGACGACCTGCGAGTTCAAGTCCCCGCCGGAGATGCATTAGCATATCGTATTATCCAAAGGGTACGAGGCATATATGTATGTACAGCAAATAACTTGACTTCCAGCGGAATCAGGAGTCGCAGGGCATGCAGGCAGGCAGAAGCTGCTCTGAGGGATTCGGATTGCTGATGCAAACAATATTTGGAATAAACACAGTTGCCTGCTGAGCGGGGG
>JAEIHY010017945.1:0-38137 GCA_018904565.1 Drosophila tsacasi | reverse complement strand
GTAGAATAATTATTATTTTCAATTTTTTAAATATTAATTAAAAATAATTATTATTCTCCATATTATTTATTAATAATTGATAATAAGAGTTAAAACGCAATTAATAAATAAAAATTGGTATTTAAAAGTTTATCTTATTTTTGAAAACTCCTTTAATTAATATGGTATACCTAATTTTTTCAAATTTCCAGCTCAATTTTTTGGTAAAAACTTGTATTTTTCTCATAACTGTTATTTGCGATCCCTGGTTTCTTAATATAAAGATAATCAAGTCAATCAAATTCATCAATGAACTCGCTAGTTTCTGAGCATATAATTTCTTCGAAATCTAGCTCAGGTTCTACTTGGGCCTCAGCTTCCTTCATTTTCCGTCTGAACACCGACACCCTCTTGTTATTTCTATTCTTATACACGCGGAAAGTCGTTCTGATTTCAGTGATATAATCATCCATGACATAGGATTCATCGCGCCTGAGAACTTCTGAAATATAAGATACAGGTAAGTATTTAAATAACGAAAACAAAAGGATTACTGTACCGTATAAGGCTCTGCTGAAATTGGCAAACTTCTTTAGAGGTATCTTATGATGTATGCCATCCAAATTGAACATGACCATAAAATCCAAACGGAGTATGAGATGAAAGTTTTTCGGGAGGCCGCCAGCCCGAAATATTCCGCCAGGCTTTAAGAGATCCTTCATGGTTTCCACCTGGCAGAAACATCAAATTAAGGTTTGGGATCGGAATCCGATTTCAAAATGTGACAACTTACATAGACTGATGCTTTCACAGGGTCATTCATATCGTCCTCTACCGCCTCCATTTGCTCGAGCTCGGTCAATGGGAAACGTTGCGGCGTCCACAAGCCCGAATCGTCTGTTTTTATTTCCTGAGGGCCAAGCATGTCGATTGGGTGCTCAGTCAGTTGGCTAAAAGGATAGACGTAAAGTGTTAGTAGACGTAAGTTTTAATTACAGGATCTTTTTAATAGTTACCGGAGGACATGAAGGATTTTCTTTTGGTTGAGGATGACCAAGTTCATTTTATCATTTAGGTTCTTTATTTTTTCATCCGTACTGATTCTCTCCTCTTGGCGCACTTTTATTGGTGCTTCCACAACCCGATATGGCAAAGGCCTGGGTTTGGCGGTCTCGGCTCTTCGCTTCATTTCTGTCAAAATCAATCCTAGCGACTGGTTACTTCATTAGTCGCAACAGCACCAGCTTCTCTGAAATGTTCACTCTGATCAAATTCCCGGAATCGGCAACGTTTATAACGGTTTGGACAACTTGATTTGGTTCCCAAAAGCTACGATAATGCATTTTATTTAAGCCAGACTTAAATATTTTATAATTTTTTTACCATTTCTTTCAGCGTTTGGGAATAGGGTTGTTGATAATATATCAAAATATCAATATATCGATATTTTTTCTAAAGAATTTGTTACTACGATAGCTCGCTACCGCAAAGTCTGGCAACGCTGGTCGCTCACGACCAAAAAGTCTGGCAACGCAAACGCTCCCAGACCAGGTTTCTAGAATCACTTTAAACAATTTCCCTAGTACATTAATTTTTTGTTACATATTTGTAAAAAATCTAATTTTTCGGATGGCTAGACTAAAAAGTTATACGAAACTTGTTTTATTTCAGCTAAATTTTTTTAAATTGACTGTTTTTACCCTTTGAAAGGTTGCCAGACTAGGCATATCTTGTACTATTTTCCAACACTGACTAGAGACCTCATCAGCTGTCTGATTGTTTTTTTTATAACAATTAACAATAAAATGTTGCAATTGTGTATTGTTGTAAGAAATAAAATTATAGAAGTAAGGCAGTGTCATTAAAACATTTAACAAATACAAATTGTGAACACAACCTGCCCTGTTGCCCTGGCAACCCGGCGACCCAAACAACAAACGCAATCGGGAAACAACAGCAGCCAAAGGTGTGCTCTTTATAAGGAAAAAATGTTTATATTAGACAGAATCCTGCCCTTTATAGTCAGCTATATAAGGCCGTTCATCAAATGGTTCCTCCACGCATTCACCCGGCTGTCCGAGCTGCAAAGAATCTGCTATGGCGCTCGCGCCGGTTCCAGTCGGACAAGTCAGGTGGAGAGATCTCTGGCGTTGTCTAAGACGCCTCAAATAAGGCGCCTAGTTCTTGACCTTGACGAGGCGTCGCCGTATGTGGACAACAGGGAGTTGCTCGAGTTCGGTGCGTTACAAGTATAATAAATTATTTATTAAAATTTAATCAAAATGCACTTTCCAGCTCCCCGCGCCGCTCGAGTTGTGATGCAATCCAAGCGCATCAAGAGCAATGTGCATCCGGACTTTGCCCGGCTCTTTGGGACCTGCGTTACCAGCATCTGGGGCTATCGCCGGCTAATGCATCAGGTGGAGCAGCTGCGAGCAGAGCGGTACGACTCCGATAACCTCGAGCACGAGCAGAAGCTGCTGCGATTGTGGCAACTCCTTATGCCGGAGGCTCCACTCACGGGGCGAGTGAGCAAACAGTGGCAGGATATCGGCTTTCAGGGCGACGATCCCAAGACGGATTTCCGGGGAATGGGCATGCTCGGTTTGGAAAATTTGCTCTACTTTGCCACCGAATACAATGATGCCGCCAAGCATGTGCTTCTGCACTCCATGCATCCGACCTTGGGCTACACCTACGCCATTGTAGGCATTAATCTCACTTCGATGGCCTTCAATCTAGTTAAATCGGGAGCCGCCAAGACGCACTTCTACAACCTGGTGGTCCAGCACAAGCAGGATTTTAGCACAGTGGAGGACTTTCACAAGCTGTACTGCTATCTGTTCTTTGAGTTTGATCGATTCTGGATGGACAGTGATCCACGCAATATTATGGACTTTCGCGAGATATATCAGGCATTTGAGATCACCAAACTGGAAGCCTTGCACCATGAAAGCACTATTTTTAAGACGAATTTGGTTGTAGAGTCCGTTTAACACAGAATAAATAAATAAATATATGAAAAAGTGTTAACTACTCAAAGTCTTAGCAAAATAAAGACTTTAAATCTCTCTAAAATTTTACGGATCCCATAGCAAACAAAACTCTGTATTAATTATTCAATGGAATAAGTGGTTTCTGGTTATATGTAGTTTTTTTTATAGATAAATTTTAGATTTTATTTTTTTTTATAAATGCAGATTTTATGCGTTTATTTGAGAGCCATATATGTATGTATATAATGTATATTTATGTATGTATGTATTGTATGTATATATTTGAATGCAGTTTTATGTAAATCGTATTAACTAAGCTTGGGAATGTCACATAATAATAATACTTTAAAATCAAGTCAGAGATTGCCACTGAGATAGAGAGAATAAATAATAAATTTATGAAATATCACGCAAAAGGCATACAAACTATAAACGAAATAAAATCGATAGGAAATTGCACAAGAAAGCCTATTTGGTATTTTGCCATAAAAAGTGCTCAAGTCAAATCCAGAGGCTCAAAAGAGCTGCTTGCAAGCTTATTTTTGGGTTAGTATCCATATATAGACTTTTGTCTGTCTAGCGATAGAACTTGACCTCTGCCTCGACACAATCCTTGAGCAGTTCGTCCAGCTCGTCGCTGGCATGATCCTGCAGCGAGAAGTAATTATTTAACTCGTCCACACAAGAGCGTTCCAAGCTGCGCAAGTGCTCTAAGGCCGCCGGCTTCCGCTGCGAGTGAAGCTTGTGCAGCAGTGTCAAATCGGATTCCACCTGCACCTGGGTCAGCGGCGAGATTCTCGGCTTGGGGGCAAAAACGAACGGCTTAAATACTGACTCAGCGGCATTGGGCGTGCCTGTGAACCAATGACACGAGATTCCTTTGCCAGATAGCACCGACACGGTGGCCGCTCGCGAACTGCTCGGATTGCTGGCCGCACGAAGCGTCTCAAACATATCGTGCTGAGTGTAAGAGCCATCTCCAGCTGGCTTTGGTCCACACCAATCCTCGGTCGGAGCCTGCGCCTCAGCATCGTGGGCAGCGGCAAAACTAGCGGACGAGTCCAGTCCATCACTGGACTTGTTTATGGCGGTGGTTACCACCAGGCCGCCGGTGGGCAATCGGAGGAAGCTGTTCTCCAACTTCTCGGCTGCCCAGACTTTTCCCGAGCAACTAACGAACCAGGCAGCAGCGGAATCACAAGCAATGAAGTTGACTTTCGAGTTGTCATGGCCATGGGTAGCAACCAAAGCTCCGATTCGGTCCACAGCTGCGTCCACGTTGCTGGCCTTGGCCAAAGTTAGACTATAGAAAATAAAGTAATTTTTTTGTTAAATCGATTTTGGAGAAAACTGATTCCGAGTGGCACTTTTAACCCGATATCTAGTGAAAATGAAAGCTGTCTATACGTACCGCACTATATCAGTGCCCAGCAGGCAATCGCTATCTTTGGCTTCTTCTCCTGCGGCCCAGGTGATTCCAACGGCCACCCCGCGTTCGTTGGCCCCGAAATCTCCTCCCCAGAGACCAGGCTGCGGTTTCTGCAATATGACACGCAAAGCGTCGCCGCCACTCGCCTCCGAGTCAGACGCCCCACCGTCGGCCTGAAAGGTATCCGAAATTGTGAGTGAGTCATTGATCGAGCTTCGGTTTGGAGTCTCGTTTCGTGTCCCCGTCTGTTACCTTCCCCTCCAGCACTTCGCTGACATCATAGAAGCAGACCTCCGACGCAACGCTTGTGGCCGTGGCGTCCTCAGCGTTGCGACCAAAAATTAGCGAGCCGTCGGCGCAGTTGGCAGGCAGAACAACAAAGCAGTCGCCGTTTGAGGACATTTTTCCTTGCTTTTTCTCGCAAAAAAACGACGATTTTAAAATGCACACACGTCAGGGTGGGGGAGGAATGGCGCAGTGTGACCATCGATCTACATACCGAATAAACCAAACTCTGATGTCGGAAATAAACTAGAAACTCCTTGGGAAATTTAAAATACAATTGTCAATAAAGACTCTCAGGATTTTTTGCTTGATTCTATTGATGAAAATCCTAATCTAAAACTATTTTTTGTTGCTCTGGCCAATATACATAACATTTAAAATACAATAATTTAAGTACATTTTATGTTAGTATATTTCCAATTGGCTAAAAATACTATACTCCTATATTCCAAGACGCGTTTGGGATTCTATCGACTATCAAAAACAAGAAGAAGACGTGTGATTGATTTCGGGTTTAAGTCGATCGGTGGAATAAACGGCTTAAAATCGCCTTCTTTTTACGAAATCGCGGAAATTCGTACGCCGTGCGCTCCCCAATTTAAGGAACTATTAGCTTTTCCGGGATTTTCGACAGCATTGCGTAGGTTGGAAAACTGTCTCTCTCGCCTAACTGCATTTGTATACATAGCAGGTGGTGTTGTCTCTCTCGCGCCGCACTGCTCGCCCCAGATGTGCGAGCGAAACAACAACAAACAAGTTACAAGGTGTGTGTAGTGTGTGTTGGTGTTGTAAATACTCGCGCACACTGTTGTTGTTGCGCTGGTGGATGGTTCAGCGCCTTTTTTCGTTTTTGTGTGTTGATTATTTTACTTGCGTGCGCTTGCTGCTCGTGGGCGGCTGGAAAGTCTCGATAAAGCAGGGAAAAGTGCTGGGAAAAGCCAGGAGAAACCCATAAAAATAACAATTGGCATTTGCTGGCTGAGAAAAACGTTCTTTCCAAGTGTTAAATCGGGTAAAGAAATCAAGAAAATCAATATTCTGTGAAGGCGCCCAATAAGAAACTGCTGCAAGAAAGTTGAAAGAATTTCAAGTTTTTCGGTGACCGCTCCCTGAAAAAAAGATATATTTTTCTTTCTTTCTTTATTTTTTGTTGTGTCTTCTGTTTTTGTTGTGCGTTGCTTGACCACTTTGGTCGCGCGCGAAACTAGTTTGTTGGTGGCTCTTTGATGACGTTTTAAAGCCCTGAAATTGAAGCAATTGCCCATAAAAATCAATAAATTCAAGCCGCGCACGGGTGTAGACACACAATATGATAGAAATTTAAGAGACGTGTGCTTTAAGAGGGAAACTCGAAAAAGTGGGAGAAACCACCCTCGTCTCCAGCCCCCAAAAATCGTAAATGGAGTATACATATATGCCAGTGTTCCACCCCCCAAAAACGCGCCCCCTTTTCCGGCATTTCTTGTATATATAGTTTTGTATGTACAAGAAGCATCTCCCCGCGAACGTGTGTATGTATCTGTGAGTGCATTGCTCTTCATTACAAAAGCGGCGTGCACGGCGGAGCGGCCTCGTTTTAAGTTCCCAGTGTGTGTGTGAATGTTTTTAGTGCTTTTACTGCTTTTACACCGTTAAGTTCTCGCGCAGTTGGCAACACGCTGGCTGGCTGACTGCGTTTTTCGGCAGTTGGCAACACGCTGACCCAATAACGGTAGAAACAGACCCGCACTCTCTCGCACTCGCACACCAATGCAATGGGCGCTACTGGCGCATGAATGGAACAGAAACAGCGCCCGCATGCCGTTATTATTATTAGTATTGTTGTAAAATCTCTGCAGATGCTGCGACCCACATATTTTCGGCCTCTCTCGCACTCGTCGCAATTAGCCTGCAAATCCAATTGGAGTAATACACTGCATTTTCCTGTTTTATTTTCGGTACCGCCTTTGTTTATATTTGGGAGAAGCGATTTTATTCAAGTTCAATGAACCAGCTATGGAATGCCTCGTGCCTGAGTGTGTGTGCGTGATTTTGTTGTCGCTCGTTTTGGTTTTGCTTTCGAACGTAGCACCAATTTATTTGTGGACTTTATTGTGGGTGATAAATGTTATTTCAATATTCGGTAGCATCACCTGATATGTTTATAGCCTTAATTATTAAAGTGATTAAAAAAAAAAACAAAAAGTCGTCTGATTTGTTAGGAAGCGTTAAAATTGCCTTGACATTGAGAGATTGTGTATTTATGTACGTGTGTACTTGGCCTGTGCGATTGTGTGCGTGTAAATGTTTTGCGAATGGAGCCCAGCCGCTATCTCGCTCACACACACTGGTGGAAGGCTAAATTGTGCACAAAAACAATTAAGTAATATTTCATAAGGCCGGCCCGGTACTTGTGTGCGAACGAGCGAGTGCGGCAGAGAGTGCAAATGACCTTGCGAATTGACACCTGCATCGATTGAGCCTGCACTACCGTGGATAGCGAGAAAGGCCGGAATCTCTATATCCCAAGATCGATGGATCTTTATAATGTACACAACTTTGTTAGCAGGGGAACACGTGGAATACTTGCTAAAGTAGATACATATGTATGCATGAACGGCATCAAATATGAGAGGTTTTATCTCTATAAGTTTACATTTTCGAACTTAATTTCCCCAAAGTTTCTAATCCGATCTAAAAGTACCTTTACCTTTTCTAAACAAAACTTTTGTTTTTCTGCTTGCAGCTCTAACAAAATTCCGTCGACATTCAATGCAAAACTGGAGCTCGACTCCAGCAAGGAAGACACCATTCACTCCGCAAGCCTGAACAAAAAGCTTATCAAGATTAAAAAGTTCAAGCTGGACGATATGAAGGAGATGGTGGGCGGCTGCTGTGTTTGTTCAGACGAGCGGGGGTGGCCGGAGAACCCGCTCGTCTACTGTGACGGCCAGAATTGCACGGTGGCAGTACACCAGGCGTGCTACGGGATTGTGACTGTGCCCACGGGACCCTGGTATTGTCGCAAGTGCGAGTCCCAGGAGCGAACCTCTCGTGTTCGCTGCGAGCTCTGTCCCTCGCGGGATGGTGCCCTCAAAAAGACCGATAACAACGGCTGGGCCCACGTCGTCTGCGCCCTGTACATCCCGGAGGTTCGGTTCGGAAACGTGACCACCATGGAGCCCATTATACTGGCTTTAATTCCGCAGGAGCGGTACTCAAAGAGTGAGTCTTCATCTAGCTTAAAAAAATCTAGAAGAGTCCTTCCTGTAACTGATTTATTTGACTTGATTTTCAGCTTGCTATATTTGCCTGGAGATTGGAAAACCGAATCGTGCCAATTTTGGCGCCTGCATGCAGTGCAACAAATCGAACTGCAAGCAACAGTTCCATGTCACGTGCGCCCAGAGTCTCGGCCTGCTCTGCGAGGAGGCGGGCAATTATTTGGATAACGTGAAGTATTGCGGCTACTGCCAGCATCATTACAGCAAACTGGTGCGTATTTGAGGGTCAGCATTCATGATTTTTCCATTCAAATTGTTGATACTTTGCAGAAAAAGGGCGGCAACGTCAAAACCATACCGCCATACAAACCCATTCAACATGACACCTCATCCGATTCATGTTCATCGCCCGAGAAGGAGATCGATTCCACCATGAATTCATCGGCCACATCGGCTACGAGCATTAAGATAACCAGCAGCAGCAGCACCAGCGGTGGAACCGGTGGAGGTGCCCAAAATCCAGCGAACTCCGCTGGAAGCAGCAGCGGGAACAATAGCGGGGTATCCTCATCATCCAAGCAGCGAAAGAGCAATGCGTCTGGGAAGCAATCGTCAAGCAGCAGCAGTAGCAGCAGCAGCAGCACTTCATCCTCGACGGGAGTGGCGGCGGCCAATCCATCCTCGAGTTCTGCGAACTCCAGTGGGAGTGCACCAAACGGTGGTAATTTACTACCTGGCAGTAGTAATAACAGCACCATCAGTAATTTAAGCACTAACAACCTACCTGGCGGAGGCACCAGCAGTGCTGGAAACGCAGCCAGCGGAAGCAGTACGGGTAGTGGAGCAAGTACTGGACCAGCTATCAGTAGTGCGACGTCTCAATTGTCAACGACTACTGCTGCCGCCACCACGAAATCGTCATCCTCATCGGCGGGCAACTCAAGCAGTACCAGCGGCAGCACCAGCTACAAGGATAAGCATAGCAAAAACTTAAGCAAATCCTCCAATTCTAGCAAGGATAAGGATAGCAAGGACAATATAGCAAACAATAGCTTCTCGAATACATCAGCCGCCTCATCCACGTCCTCCAACTCCTCGTCCTCCCGAGACAAGTCCTCGTCGAAGCTATCGAAGGCCAAAGATTCGATTCAAGTGCAGCCGAGTACAACGAGCAGCACCCAGCCCATAATTTCATCAACGTCGACAACAACAAGTGGGAACAGTGGAAGTGGGACATCGCATGTAACTAGCTCAGCCGCTAGCTCAGCTCCCACAACCATACATGAGCATTCGAATCAAGCCCAGAATCTGAGCACAACAAACCCGGGAGGAAGTGACAGCAGCACAAGCACAACCAGCAAAATACTATTGCCCAGTAATCTCACGAGCAACAGTTCTAGTTTCGGACCAGGAGCCAGCAACGCCACTAGTTCCGGACTTAACGATTCCGCCGGCATTACCTTAAATTCGGAGAGAGACAATAACTTGGCCAGCGCAGGCTCGTCGGCAAGCAATCAGCCCGCCGGGGCTATGACCATGAGCGCTGTGGTATCCTCCAATGCATCTGCTAGCAATCCGAGCACCACGGGCAAGGGCACTTCTCCCTCTTCAACGAGCCTATCTTCGGGCAGTACATCGAATTCCTCGACAACGAAAAAAAGAAAGGCTGACTCTGCCAAGTCCAGTGGTGGCGGCAGCGGCGGTATTTCCATCGCCGGCGCCGCTCTGGATGATAACAATAGGTGGGGATCGAGAAACGCAAAGAAAAGGTCTTTTACACAATTTTCCAAATTTATAAAATTATAATTACAATAAGAATTTAGTAAAAGATGGGCTTGGTTTCTCATTGAATTTCGTATTTTATTGAGACTAAAAATAACTATTAATATAAAAGTTACACAAGAAAATAGTGTATCTATTGAGAGGTCAGAAAATATATATTATAAAAATGCAACCCCAATATAAAAACTATAATGAGAAACCAAGCGCCATTAAAATAGTGTTTCGTTATTTGATTTTAGTAAGAAAAACCTTTCGATTAATTGTAGATAAATACTAATCAATTAGCAATCAGTATGAGACCTCTTTTTATACAAAATAATTATGAAAAAGACGACTAAATTATTCTAATTACAATAATTGTACAATTCTTCGCCTTTTGCAGCTCATTTAGGGATATTATCAAAGACGTACATGTGGCCCTTACGCCATTAACTGACTTTGAGAAGGAAATTGAGAAGAGTTCGAAGAGGGTAAGTTTCTGCATATATTGTTTATCTTTGTGGAATATATTAACTATAAATAGACTGATAAAAACAACACAAAATGTATCGAAAAGAGTGCCAAAGCTTTTATGACTCTTGAGCAATATTTCCTGATTCTCTTGAGATATTTCATCGAAAGTGCCTGCCAAATCTCTCTTCTCTGTTGAATACAATGTTGCAATATTTGAATGATGGCCCCCATTATCTCTTACACGTATTTCTGCGGATATTTCCACTCAGAATTATAGCCCTAAGAGTAGCACGGATAGCAGAATCTTCAATGCTTTTAAATACTGCTGCGTATATTCGTTTTACTCAAAATTAACAATTTTGAACAGACGCCTTGCCAAATTCTCAGATCATATTTATAAGTAAAAGAAAATGCAATTACACAAATGCATGGTCAAAATGTTCAACGAATTTCTGTGAAAATGTTCTCTTACCAAAGGTGTTGCACGCTCACCCATTAAATCTCAAAAGAAATGTTGTTTTTTAGGTATGCCTACGAAATATTTTTAAATATTTATATTACAAAAAAGTAGCATTGTCGAAAAACATTAACTAGACAATATGGGAAACATTTTAAAAGTATGTGTGGGATTAATATATTATAATTATAATTATTATTATTTATTGTAATAACAAATACAATTTACTTATTAAAATTTTTTAAAGCCAGAGCAACTATGGCCTTTAGGCTATGATTTCTTAACTTAGTTTCGTTTAGTGGCTAATTTATTAAATGTAATTATGTTATTTGGTGTGATTTCTGACAGGAGTTGGACTGGTAATATTATATTAATTGCATTTATACAATTAAGTTGAAACAATATATTAATGTTTATGTAAATATGATGTAGGAAATGTAGCTAAACACAAATATCTGGCCAAGAACAAGCAAACTGCTTGTATTTTTTGACATAAACATATCTGTATTTAGTATACTATTGCTTACCGTGCTCAACTTTCAGCGTGCTTAACATAATACCTAATTGGGAGTAAAGTTTTTAAGTTCTATGAACATGTTCTTATTAGAAATATCGTGGGTTTTATATCCATTTAAAATATGCCTAAAAACATGCAATGAAATGTTTCATTTAAAATTTTCACGAAACATTTTGTAGCACAGTTTACGACTCCTCCTTAGAGGATTTAAAACTCCCTAGTGATAATTATAGTTTCTCAAATTCAGCTCTTATGATTTCCCACTTGGTATCTTTCGTTCGATTAAGGCCATCCTCACCTTGTCTGTTTGCTATTTTGTTGATGTGATTGATGCCCAATGATGTCTGTACCCAATGCCCCATTAATTTTCTTTTGAACCCCAAAAACGCATGGTAAAACATTATCGAATTTTAATTAAATGCAAATGCGCATGTTAATTTATTGATGTTGTTGAAGTGCCTGCCGAGGGATGTGTGTGTGTACCAGAAGACGGACAGACAGTGACTTTGAACAAGACAGTTGAACCATGTTGTTGATCCTTTTTTGTTTTTGCCTTGTCATGCGATTTTTCTCCACCTGGAATATTTAGCGAGAAAATGCCCCGGTATATCAGAATTTATTAAAACACATTTCATATGGGCGTCGTCGTCGAGAACAGCCAGCAGATATTTGTGTGATTTGTGTTGAGCGTGTTGTTCGGGTCGCTAATGTACATACATATGTATTCTCACTTATTGTTGATACAGTCATCGTCATCCCTATCGTTTCGTGTCTCTAGCGACATCGTCGCTTACCGTCGTGCCGTGTGCAGACAATCACTCGAAGGCGCTTGACAAAATTCTTGTAGCGCGAGGATCAGTCGAAAATCGTTGTCAATCGAAGCTATAACTTAAATTAAGAACTTTTCTCTTCCGAAAATATTATTACGAACGAAAAGTAAATATCCACCAACAGAAAAATAAAGGACTCCATCATCAATCATCACAAATATTGCATTAATTCCCAAAATTTAGTGTTGTGAGAAAATATATCGGTTAAAATCTGCTCCAAACTGAAACTGAAACTGCACATTGGAAGTTTTGTCAAGCGCCCGTTTAATTTTAGAATTTCCGTGTGTAATTTGGCCCATAATTTGACCCACAAAATGAGAGAAGGGGGAATGTATGGCTCCACGGAGGAAGCAACATTTCCCACACGCAGTCGTATTTTTAGATTTCGATTTTTTAGTGGAAGCTCTTTTCAGCAGCTGTTTGACTCAATGAAAAAATTGAAATTGCCTGTGAGGAGTTGTTTTTTAGTGCGTTATTACAGTGGTTGAAAAAATTTGTATAGAGCGATTTTGATATCAACTAAAAAGTCAATAATTGCGAAAAGAATTCCAATTGCATTTTCAATTTAATGTTCGTTTAATGTTTAAGTTTACTAGAAAGTCGAACAATTCGGAATCTAAAATTGTAAATTCAGGTTCAATTTTAAAACTTATAGAACTAAAAGTTAAAATTTAGGTAAAAATTTCAGACAATTTAAAACCCATTTTTAAAAACGTGCAGAAACTTTTGCCAGTTTTCAACACCTAAACGACGATAACTAAATGTTTAGTTTAAAGTATAAAATGCATATTAAATGTTGTTGGGAATATAGTATAAACAAATTCCCAGCTGCCCGTATCCGTGTCGATGATGCACCACCAACTTTACGATCTTGTCTTATGCGATGCTGTGATCCCCCAGGGGAAAAACATTATCACACAACATTTTCCCAAAAGAAAAAAGTTTGCGAATATAAAAAACACAAGAAGAAGCAAGCGAAATATCTGAAATGAAAAACTTTTCTCGAACTGAGAAGCGAACGAAAAAAAATTCGAAAACCACAGGCTCGACACGACCAATACCATCATAATATTTCCATCCCACTCTCTGGCGATATTAGATGAAAACTGAAATGAAACGATGAAGGCGAACTGCTCTGCTCCGTGTTGCCGCACATCTAAAGTTTCCCGAGGAAAGTTTCTCTCGAGAAAAACTCGGTGGCAACGGCGTGCCGTGCCGTGTGCACTCACAATTATATAGATTAGTTTGCTTTGAGCAATCTTCCAGTTCAGTAGTCGGCGTTTCCGTGTGTGGTTTCAGTGCGTTGTAGGTGTAGCTTTATCTGTATCTACATATATAGCCCAGTTTGGGGAAGACTAACCGATATTCCGTGCCCATCTGACTAACCAAAAACGCATGCATTAAAAAGCCACAAAGTTAGTTAAACCCACTCCCGGATGATCGTCTAGCGCTGACTCAGTTTTGAGTCCACCCCAGATATATATGTATATATTCATATATCTGTCGCAGTGGCGGTCATTTTTTGTGTGTTTCTACCTGTCTGTGTTATTTTTATACAGAATATAGAATTCTGAATAGATACACATTTATTGCTCATGTTTTCCTCTGTTTTTCTGTGTGATTCGAAAGAAGAATTCCTTCTGAATTTGTTGTTGTTTTGAGAAAACTCTTATTTTTTTTCATTAACACAAGAATATTGTGTATGTGTGTTACGTATACGCCCGGTTGGGTAATTTTCTAGCGCACAGGCGATGACGTTTAGACTGACAGATAAGATTTTTGATAGATGATCTCTGAATAATGCAAAATTCATTTAGAATCTGAAAAAACGTATGTGACAAAAGGATTGCGAGTACATGTACGGTACATGAGTTTATAGCACAAGACATTGTTTACGCATTTGTAGAATCCCAGCGGATTATACAATAAAAAACTATACCTGCTAACTTTAGATAGTTTTTATTTCCATCAATTATCCTATAGAGTTCTTTTTAGAGCATTAATACACGCTTGTTTGCCATCTTAAAGAATTATAGGATCGTCATAATCCAAAAGGTAGAACCACAAAGCTAAAGAAATCGGACGAAAGAGTTCACAACAATCCAGTTTAGACTATAAATAACTTGACTTGAATTATTAAGATCATAATGATTATTAGATTTGTTTCCCTTAAGTAATTATCAGGCAGAATCTTAGATCATCATATCTAGATGTGGCAGGTGCTTACCTCATTCATCCATCGCTTCTCGCCACCCATCACCCTCGATCGATCCGATCCCATCGACTCTATGTGTGTTCTCTCTCTGCACTTTCAGATAATAAACAATAAGTATAATAGTAATTGTACTCGAGCATAGATCATTTCGATAGCGAAACCAAAAACACACATAAAATACATAAAATGCCTTCCTTCCAAACGATCGAGGCCCCCAAGTGTCCGCGCTGCGGCAAGAGCGTCTATGCCGCAGAGGAGCGTCTGGCCGGCGGCTATGTATTCCACAAGAACTGCTTCAAGTGCGGTATGTGCAACAAATCGCTGGACTCTACCAACTGCACAGAGCACGAGCGCGAGCTGTACTGCAAGACTTGCCATGGCAGAAAATTCGGACCCAAGGGCTATGGCTTTGGCACCGGTGCCGGCACTCTCTCCATGGACAATGGGTCACAGTTCTTGCGCGAAAACGGCGATGTGCCGTCGGTGAGGAATGGCGCCCGCTTGGAGCCCCGCGCCATTGCCCGTGCCCCGGAGGGTGAGGGCTGCCCCAGGTGCGGTGGCTATGTGTATGCCGCCGAACAGATGTTGGCCCGCGGACGCAGCTGGCACAAGGAGTGCTTCAAGTGCGGCACCTGCAAGAAGGGCCTGGACTCGATCCTGTGCTGCGAGGCCCCCGACAAGAACATCTACTGCAAGGGCTGCTACGCCAAGAAGTTCGGCCCGAAGGGCTATGGCTATGGCCAGGGTGGTGGTGCTCTGCAGTCCGACTGCTATGCCCACGACGACGGAGCGCCCCAGATCCGTGCTGCCATCGATGTGGACAAGATCCAGGCCCGTCCCGGCGAGGGCTGCCCCCGCTGCGGTGGCGTTGTCTACGCCGCCGAGCAGAAGCTGTCCAAGGGCCGCGAGTGGCACAAGAAGTGCTTCAACTGCAAGGATTGCCACAAGACGCTGGACTCGATCAATGCCAGCGATGGCCCCGATCGCGACGTTTACTGCCGCACATGTTACGGCAAGAAGTGGGGTCCCCACGGATATGGCTTTGCCTGCGGCTCCGGTTTCCTGCAGACGGACGGCCTGACCGAGGATCAGATCAGCGCCAACAGGCCCTTCTACAACCCGGACACCACGTCGATTAAGGCGCGCGAGGGCGAGGGTTGCCCCAGGTGCGGTGGAGCCGTGTTTGCCGCCGAGCAGCAGTTGTCCAAGGGCAAGGTGTGGCACAAGAAGTGCTACAACTGCGCCGACTGCCACCGGCCGCTGGACTCTGTGCTGGCCTGCGATGGACCCGATGGCGACATTCACTGCCGCGCATGCTACGGCAAGCTGTTCGGACCCAAGGGCTTTGGCTATGGCCATGCCCCCACTCTGGTGTCCACCAGTGGCGAGAGCACCATCCAGTTCCCCGATGGCCGTCCGCTGGCCGGACCCAAGACATCCGGCGGATGTCCCCGCTGCGGATTCGCCGTCTTTGCCGCCGAGCAGATGATCAGCAAGACCCGGATTTGGCACAAGAGGTGCTTCTACTGCTCGGACTGCCGGAAGTCGCTGGACTCGACGAATTTGAACGACGGCCCCGATGGCGACATCTACTGCCGGGCCTGCTACGGCCGCAACTTCGGGCCCAAGGGTGTGGGCTACGGTCTGGGCGCGGGCGCTTTGACAACGTTCTAAACGAGTTTACTTATATTTACACCTATTCGAACCCCACATCCATGTCTGTGAACCGTTCCGATACTTCTGTCTAATGACCTATCTGTCTTAACACTAACGTTCACTATCCCAGAAATTAGCTAACTTAGTCTTCGTTTGCTTCCAACGATTTTTGATCAACGAAACCCATTTTTCTTTAGGTTATGTGAGAATATAAGCTTAATATGAAACAAGAAAAAACAAGAAAGAAAAGAAATAAATAAAAAAAAAATTATAACTTTAAACTGAAAAAGTTGAACCAAAAGAACTTACGACTCAAAGCTAAAGCGAAACTAACCATCGAACAACAAAGACTAACGACCCTAACTACATAAACGACATTGACCACAACGAGAAAGGCTAACTATCTGCAGGTAGTACAGTCGCCATTAGAAAGACTATAACTTTCTGGCAGGTACAGCCACCGCAAAAGGCGGCGGCTAGGGAAAAACGATGAAAACGAAGCAAACTACTGCGAGCCAAAGTCGTTTATTACTTACTTACTTTTTTGTATCACTATTTTTTCGATGACCAGGGCCAAGTATGTCTTAATGCTCCAAACCGACAAAACCCCCAAGAAGCATACTGTGCGCGGAACTGTTGACAAATTTTATTATATACACTATACGCGATGAACTATGAACGATGATGAATGATATGATATATGATGTTGTATACTCTTAGCTGACTTAGTTCTTACGATATATACCTACGAAACTCTTGATTATTTATAACGTATTTCTCATCACTCTCTAATCTTGCTTGCATTCTGATTCGGATATATACATAAACTATGATATATAAATCAGCATACATACATACACGCATAACATCCAATAATATATAATATATGCCCCAGTGGGTTCCATGAAAACAAAACGATGTCGAAATTGTTTTTTCGTAGTTTTAATTGATTTAATTGGGTGCGCATACCGTGCCATCTAGATGCCAGGTGAGAATGGCTACCTGGTGGGTGGGTGGACGTGGACGTGGACTCCTCGAGTCGGTACGGTTACGGGGGAGGATACGGTTAGGATTGAGCCACTTCATCTGCGCTATATATAGACCATTTCGACCGACAAACATTGTGAAAATATAATTGCTCAACATATATGCAGGCACCGAAAGTTCTCGACGAGATCTGTGTGTGTGCGTTAGCGAGAAAAGCGATTCAAAATGTTCCATAACCGTCTATCCAAATGATTTTCTAAATATAAATATGACACAGCTGACCCAAAAGCTTTTCAAAAAACACTCTTTCACTCAAGAGAGGCGTTTAAGAGAAAGCGCTTCGAAAAACAACTTGTTTATACTATATCCTTTACTTATAGTACCTAAAATGTTTATAGCACGTGCTCATGCCTGTCCGATAAAGTTGTATAATAAGTGAATCGCTCGAGATAATTATTTTGGGGAAAATGGGAGGGCAGTACTTACTGGCGAGGAAGATCACCTAGCACTTTGTTCTGTACTTCGTAATGCATTCTCGGGCAAGAAATAATGTCGAGCACTTAGGAACTAAGACATCTGAGGCCTCCCTGCACCCACCCACTTGTGTCAACATTATTCACACTTTTATAAATTGCTCGGCATCATCCAAAACAACGCCTCTAGAGATGCCTCTCTACGTTCTCCGTGACGTTGACCACGAAAATACATACGTTGCCAAGGGGTTTCGCCAAAACTAAATAAATAAGTCTTCTTTTCTTTTTTGTTTTTGTTTGTTTGTTTCAATATATATATAATTTTTTTTTTACCGCCGATAAATATTAAATAAAACGCCTTCAGCCAGGTGTGTTGTATGTTAGTTTTCGGTTTTCGCAATGGTATTTATAGACCTTCATAGTCAGCGTCTATTTTCGAGTGATTCGTTTTTGAAATTGTTTCGCATATGACACACGAATGATGAACGAACAGCAACAACAATGCCAATATTGTTGATATTTAAATATACTTGAATATAATATAGATATTATTGTATATGGCTCTTCTAGTTGGTAATTTATGTCTAATGCCTGCCAATGGTTCAATGGTGCGAATAGATTTATGCCTCGCTGAAATATTGCGACTATTTGTATACTAGATGCGCTAGAACCAGATTATGACTGGAAGATATAGAGCACATGTGGTCGATTGTGTTGATTTTAAGATCACGGAAGACGAGTGCAAGGTTCTCCAGGGGTTTGTTGTTTCGGTCGAACAGAAAAGGAGGTTGATTGATTAAATCAGGAAGTGACACAAAATGCAATCAAAATTAAATGATATCCATTGCACTACGTGACGTGACTGGCGTGCATTTACCAGGCCGAGCTATTGATTTCACATTACAATACTGTCATCATAATTCGCGGGGGGTTAGAACTAACGCAAACCGCATCGAAACGGAAGCGTGTTTGGCCACAGCAGTTTGTCAGTGGCTTCGAATCGCTAGCCCACTGCTGTGTTCCTTTTTAGCCACCAATTTTTGAGTCTAGCCACGGGGGAGAATAATATGGGATTCGGAATCAAACGAAAGGACCTCATGCTGATGGTGGTGCAATGCTCGAAGTGGTGGGAAGTTTTCCCGCTGATGATGGGTGGTGATTATTCATAAACTCTCGTCTGTGTCGATTATGAGCGGTTGTCAGAAGATGAACAATTGGAATTCTCGAACAAAAATATTTTATAATAAGTTAAAAACGTTTTTTTATTTTTATTATTTTAGGGTTTATTTTAAATTATTTTTTATGTTCTCATAAATCATTGTGTCTTGCCAATATTCAGTACATTCTCATAAGAGAAGGACCTAGCATTGGTCAGACTATATTGTTGTAAACACCCTCTTTCAGATGGTGATTATTTATAATTTGCCTTCCCCCCTGAACCGTCTCAATTATGAGCGGTTGTCAGAAGTCTCGACTTTTTGAAAAAAATAAAACCCGGAATTACACGTGCAAGAAGCCACTCCATGTGAGCATACACGAAGGGCTGTGCTTTATGGTGGTACCGGTTGTACCGTGTGAGGGTTTATTTTACGATCTCTCGCCTCCTTCCTTTTAAATAGCCATAAAAATCATTTCGACAAATACGCGTTTTCCTGGGGCAATTAATTTACTGAGGTTCCTTTTAGCGGGAAAGCCTGAAAGCCGGTCACCCGAGGCAACAACACCTTGTTTGGGCGCGGGTGGGTTGTCGTTGAGTTTATATAGAATTGCCGGTTTGGGTCGCGTGTTGCCTGAATTTGGCATATTCATGGGTAGCGACACGTGTACCGTTATTGCGTTTTATGGCTATGACTCTTGGCAAAGTCGCAACATTGATCTTTGAGTACAGTTACAGAGCTGTCAATGCGTATGATGCGTGTATTGTGTATACCGATAAATTATTAATTATAATAGCATTTCTGATGTGGACACAACGGAAGCATAAATTTATGTCTTTCCGATCAAATTTTGTCTCGGTGAGCCATGGAATTAAGCCATAATTTGTATTATTTATTAAGGTTTTTATTAAGGATGGTAAGACTTTGCAGTATGTGCATATGTTGAAGCTGAAGTTCCATTTTCTTAATAAACTTTATAAAAACAACCCTCTTAATACGATATCATATCCTTTCTATAGTTTTTTTTAGACCATAGTTTTTTATGTCAAAGCTAACTCACCCATTCCGAACTGAATATTCCCACGGTCTGGCAGCCCTGTCCGTTCTTTCAAGCTGACACTTGTGCAAATATTTAACTGTTGACATTTTTTTCCTTTCATAATTTGATTTTTGAAACGCTCGAACTTACCCTGATGTCAACAGCGGTGCGTACGAAATGGGTTTGCTTAGTGGCGTGTGCAAAGTTAAAAACGTTGCCTGGCTCAATATTTGTCCAATTCATTTGATGTCTTGAGTGCGCTGGGGAAAACCCTTTTCAGTGATTTTTTGCTTTTAATTTCTATAATGGGTTGAATGACCCGTCATCGGCGAGACTTTAGAGCATCATCATCACCTGTCTGAGCCCTGTGATTGCACTAATTAATGCATGTTTAGAGATGCTTTACGTTCTACGAGGTGTGTTAATTAAGAATACCAAATTGCTGGCCGCGATGACAAAGAAACGCTTTTAACAGCAATGAGTAACAGCGCTGTTAGCAGTATTTTACTAGTAACAGTATGCTACAGTACAGCTTCTACAAGTAGAATTTGCATACGAAATGTCTGTGGATTTAAAATCCAATAAAATAATTTCTCAAATTTAGAATTATATTCTAACTCGATAACGTATTTCCACAATAATTATTTAAATAAAAACTCTTTAGAACTTGCCCCAAGCTGACCTTTATAATAATGGTAGATCTAACTGTAAAAAAAATATAATTTATTCAACTGGCGACGGCGGCACCTTCTTCTGATTTGATTATGGTTGCGATGTTGCAACGGCAACATTTGTGGCCACTGCCCCAACTTCCCCTTGCTGGATTTGTTTGTTTTGTAAAACAGGCACGTTCACCTGGGCCTGTCCCCGCCACCCTCAATCCGTTGCCGCCGTCGCCAGGTAAATGCCACTTAACGTTACTTTTTTTTGTTTTACCTACACCATGATTTTTTGGAGCTTTGCGCATTCCCCGTTTATTTGCATCGCAAATTATGCTCGCTCTTTCCTTCCCCAGCTGCACAATCTGTTTCTTCTTCAACTTCTTTTATTTATTGCCAATTGCAAACGTCTGCGGTGGTAATTCCTCCTCTCTCGGTCTTTATTTTGCTCTTTTTCCTCCTTCTCCTGTAAACACTGCCTTACAATTCAATTATTTTTCATTTTCCTGTTTTGTCTTCTTCAATCGTCTGTCTGGCAACTACAACAACAATAGCAACAGCAGCGATGAGAGTAGAATTAACCTGCATGCCGCAATTGCCACCCGCCCCCACATCCCTCTAACTCACTCTCGCTCGCTCTTCCTCTCTCAGGCATTGCATAAACCAAACACACATACACACATTCACTTGCTCTAGAAAATATGCACGTTTGTATGGAAGTGTTGTTTTTATGCTGTGCCGCTCTCGCGCTCAGTACTTTGGCCTCATCTATTTGCTCCTACTCTCAGACTTTGAAAAGTGTTCATAGGCATTGTGGGAACAGTTTAGTTACAGTTGGAGTCAAGATCATAGGTTTAAGCATTTAAGTACATTAAAGTTTGTATTTGAGGAATAATAGATTTCGGATATATATATTTCAATATACTCCCAAAAAAATTTTATAAATCGGATCAGATTTTATTTAAATCTTGTTTATTTTTTGTTTCTTCTTTCTCCCCTTTGTCTACGGAATAAAGAAAAGTTGTCCAATTCATTTCAAAAGTCTCATAAAAACGAAACACAATACTTAGTTTGTGATTTATGGTGTGTTTGATGACCCCAGCATCCTCAAAAAAAGCAAGGGCTATTATTGTAACCGAGTAACAGGTACTTCTCGAGTCCAACGAATTCCTGTTAGATCTTCGCTTATTTTTCCTTTTGGTTAGTCTTCTTTTAATTGATTGTTCTTTGTCACATTTCTGTTTTGCTAAGCTTTTCTTTAGTCATCGCCGCTCTTCCTGGTCATTACAGTTGATATCAAGTTGGTTGCTGCTGTTGTTGCTTCTCTCTTTTTTTGTATTACATCAACAGCATTACGACATGAGCTGCATTCGTTGTTGTTGTTTGCTTGCATTTGAATCTGAATCTGTATTCGTTGAGCGAGAGAGTGGGCCAGCTCGGTGTGCGTAAATTCACTTTTATGTGTTCTCCTGCTGCACAGTCGACGTGTTTAACAGTTAGATTTGTGTGTGCATTCGCATTTGCATTTATTCGCACCTTGCTAATTGTCGCCAGGTATATTCAAGCTATTTCCAAATGCTCGCTGGGTAACCTTTTTCCAGCTAACTCTTGTGCCTCCGTTTGCTACTCCACCTTTTGATATGTGTACAATGTCTGTACGTCTGTATGTTTATTTTTATGCTGTCGCCGTGCGTTCTTGTATTTTTTTACCGTCTGCACACCGGTGTGTGTATGAGTGTGTGTCTTGGCCTACGTGCAGACATAGGGCGCACACAGCCTAACGCAGGCATAACAACAATCAGAGGCGTGCACCAAAGGGGTGTTTACGCCCTTCATACTTTATTCATAGACAAATAATAACTTTAGTAAAAACAAAATAATTTTTACTATAAGTATAGGATACAAAGGTCATAGATTTGTTTCTAAGGTATAAGACAATATATATGTGCATAGGTACAATGCTTGATGATAACGAAATTGTATTAATATAAGTTTATTCTTAAAACTACTACCTAATATCTCGAACCCCTTTATGAATTCGTACCTACGCTCCGGACTTCAATACATACAGACGTCTCAATAATCCCCCCATGGAAAACCGGCTGCCAGCCAACAACAATGCAACGCAGCTCTCCGAGAGAGAGCTCTCTTTGCCGTGAAGTGCAGTGGCTGATGAAAATCAGAGAGCAAAAGAGAGCTCCGGCTAACAGCCGCTCTCCCGCTGGCACTCATCCTAACAGAACTACTAATTGGAGCTCCTAAAGTTTTAATATTAAATTGATATCCTGGATATTGCATACGAATAGGGGGCGCGATCAAATGAATCGTTAACGAGGAAATGACAACAGAAGAAAAAGATATGGGATCAACTGGGGATTGCTCTCGAACTACATATAATCTTTTTACAAATACTATCCACATTCTCAGCTATAAATTAAAGTTAGTATATTATATGTATCATATACATAGCTCGGCCAGAACTTAAGGTCAACCAGGGGCCCGAATACGAAATCCAGCTCCTCTTATCCTGGGTACTCCCTTTTTGGTTCAGAGGCTAAAAGGATTTCCAATCAGCAGAATAGCTGTCGCAAGTTCCGATTAGCAGTTCTGTTAGGATGAAAGTGAGCGGGAGGACGGCTCTCATCTTAACAGCGTTTTCTGTTAGCCGGAGCATACTCTCTTTCGCTGCCGAGGAAAGCCTCCCTCTGACGGACGGCAGCCGTATATAAGCGGTGAGCAGCTGAGAACGAGTTTTCAAATTCAAAACTTTTTTGCCGTTACACGACGGATGACGTCGAGAAGCACTGAAAGACAAACCTCGAAAACAACTCCGTACCATGCAGCTCCGCTGGCGCTGCAGCCTCCGTGCCTCAGAAGCAGCACTCTGGATTTACAGTGGATAATTAGTTGATATTCGGTTAAATATTTTGTTTTGTGTGTTAAAACCCCGAGTATCGAGTCTGTTTCATGTGCAGGAAATATGTGGAAAATATTCACGTGGCCCCACGCTTGTTTAAAGGCCAAATACGCCAGGTTTTCATTTAAAAGAAATTAAGTTTTGGTGAAAAAGTTTAAACGTCGACTGTGCGCGAGAGAGAACGTGAGAAGCAGAAGTGAGAGATAGAGAAGGAGAGAGTCGCGCCACGCAAGTTATTCACCCCAACAACAACAACAACTCAAACGGTGTGGATAGCGTGAGAGAGCGACGGAGGCGGAGGTGGTTCTCACGTATGCGCTGTGATTTTGTGATTGTGATTGTGTGTGTGTTTGCGAGTGAGTGAATACAAAAGACAGAAATAATAATAATGAAAACACGATACAACAACAAAAGCTGAAAGCTACCGAAGAAGAATCAAAATCAAGAGCCAGAGCCAGAAGACTGAAGAACTGTGGAGAGAGGCCTGTCCAGTTAATTACAGAGCACAAAGCAAAGCAGAGAGCGAGCCCCAAAAACCCAAGGCAACCTGGCTCTTTCGCTCGCACAAATAGTTAAGCAGCGAAGAAGAGGGAGGGGGAACTGCGCGGAAGGAGGAGAAGCGGCCGTGGCCAATATGATGATGATGGACACCATGGACACGTCCCAGTCGCAGCCGATGGACGTGGCGCCCGCCGTAGCTGTGGCTGCCACTACCGTGGGCAGTGCCGCTCTGGTGGACTTCACCGCCACAATGGTGAGCATGGCGGCCACCGCCGAGGCGGAGTCCGCCGAGAGCAACAACAACCACATCGACATGGCCGAGTACAAGGAGCATCGAAAGAACAAGAAGAAGAAGCGCGAGAAGCGTGAGCGAGAGGGAAAGGAGGGCAAGGAGCACCGTCACAAGCACAGGGATCGGGAGCACCGTGAACACCGTCGCCACCGTGATAGAGAGAGGGATCGGGAACGGGATCGCGACACGGGCCACCACCATATCCAGCAGCAGCACCACCACCATCATCCCAACAACAGCCAGCACTCTACCTCCGCCTCGTCGTCACCCTCTTCTGCCAGCACCACCCCCTCGGCAACCATCGAGTACGTCGGCGGTTCCGCGTCCGCGTCGCCCTCATACTTGGGGGGTGGTGCGTCGACCGGCGGAGGAGGTGCAGGAGGAGCCGCGACCACGTATCCGCACAATTTAAAAATACGCTTCCTGCTTTCCGGGGTAAGACATATTATCGACAAGACTCTCTCCCTTGAATCCGAAAACACGGCGCCACAGGCATCCGTGCATTTGAACATCTGTCCCCGCCAATCCCTCGAATCTATTTTAGGAACTCTCTGGAAGGCTGTCTTCCATGTCAACTAGAAAGATTTGTAGGAAGACGAAGAGCCCTGAAAGAAGCATTTGTTGTGTATTAGATGATGTCTAGAAGGAATGCACTATTAAAAGATTTATTTAAAAAATACTGTCTTACAAAAATCCTTGTTTTCCTGGATTTCAGAAGTTCGAGGAATACTGTAATTAATCCTATATTTGTTTGTTGTTCGTTAAGAAATTGGTTAAGAAACTGATCCTTTCGCTACGGGCTTTACTTGTCTTGAGTGATTGATCGTTTCATTGTTTTCCATAATCTGGAGGATACATTGAATTATATATTTGGATTCTTGTGCAAATTCCCTACAATTCCATCCCTCGTTAATACTTTTGGTAATGGGTCCTTTATTTCCAATGCAACCCCCATATCTTTGTCCTGACACTCCATCAATAATTTAACCGCATTACGGCGTGTTTCGAAGTGCAACGCACAACGTGCTACGCATGCACCTGCAGCGCGGTGAGAGCGAGCCACCTGCCGTGAATGCTGGCTGGAAAACAATACGAAAGAAATGCTGAGGGGGGACGACGACACCTTCAATTATGCCGGGCTCCGCCCCTCGCCCGCATCTCCTGACCCCCGGCTTTCCCTTCTTCCTTCCTTCCACTCCAATTGGCTTAAAACGCATATATCAGAGTTGTGACACATGGTACTCGATTATTGATTAGTGTAAGTGCCATTAAGGGCGGTCCTAGCTCCCGCTCCGTTCGCGGACTACGTGATCAGGCTCAGATAGCCAGCCAGCCAGTGGAGGGGATTCCAGGCAGACAGCTGTTCGCCTTATCCTTTCCTCTTTTATTTTCACAGGGAAAAAAACAACACATCCCAAAGGCAGGCCGGTTTCGCCGGCTGCTTGGGCATATCCTTGGGATATCGCATTGTGTCCTGCGCCGGGGCCGGGTCGCTGCTTTTTTCTGGCCTTGTGCAATACAATCAACATGGCACATTTGCTTCTAGTTTACGACAGCTGCCGAGCGCAGCACATCTTCCTCGATCCCTTGTGGTCGTATTCTTAGCTCCTTCCTCGAAGCTACCCTTACTTTTTTGTACTTGTGCTGGCTGTTGCTTCCTGGCGGCTGATTGATCCTCGGTTCGATCTTGTTACAGCTGCTGGCTGAGTTCCCAGGTAAGCCAGGCTGAGTCGTTGTCCTGTCTTGGGATCTGAGTGTTTATTCACCTTTTCCCTCTGCTCTCATCTTACCTTCTTTATTTTTCTTGCTCGTTGGCAACTCTTGCTCTAATTGTTATTTTAATTGGCATTCGTTGTATTCCATCGTTTTCTTTCCATTGCGGATTAAGTCATGAAGAATGAAGAACATTATATATGTATATGTGTGTGTATCCTTAACTAAAAATAAAATAGTATCAGCTACGCTCAGGAATACAATTTTTAAGATTACTTCGAAATCCTTTGTCTGGAAAGAGAACCCTTCTCAAAATTCCTTTTAAATGCCCATATATGAACTTGAGACTTGCATTTTGAATACAAGAGGGCTCCATTTTCTATATAAGCGGGTAGAAAAATTAGATCTTTCCATATAACAATGGATGTGTCCATGTTATCGCCCTTTAAACCATTAATATTGTTGCACCAACTTTATTAGTAACTTGTAGTCCTCAATTTATATATAATATTACTTACACATTATATTGTCATCGCATTATTTCCTCAAACTAAAGGATATTCTGTCTAATCAACCAAGAAGCACTTGCCGAAATCCCATCCTTTATTCTCTTTGATCCCTCAATTATCTTAGATAAGTAGATATTTGTAAGTAGTTTCCCGTTTGCCAGGCATTCCCCTCCATTTGCTTTGCTCTAAGCCTTAATTCAATAAAGGATTTCTCTTCAGACGCTTTGTTTATTTCAGGGAATCTGAGAAATTCCTTTCCCTTGATTTCGCTTTCTACCAGCGACAGACGGCAACAACCAGCCAGCAACACTTCCTTTCTCCTGCCGTTTGCCAAAAAATAACGTTCAATTCAATTTGAATAATTCAATCGTTTATTCGGCGACGACGGCTTATTGTTTGCTCGGATGATTTTATTTTTATTTTTGCAAAAGTCTTTCCGCAAAGGGGACAAGGACAACCCTTTCTGTGTGACCAATAGCCCACAGCATTGTTTGCACGCGGAGGGTAGGAGTGAATACAAAGACATATGTATGTGTGTATATAGCAGCAGACACGCTAATATAATATTTATAGTTGGTATTTTACTTCCGCCTGTCTCGGCTTGGCTCTCTCCTTTTATTGAATTGAATTTGTCGCACAATGGAAATAAAATTGAAATGTGCCGCGGAAGCGATTCCCGAATGCAAAGCACGCTCAAGTTGTGAACAAAAAATATCTATATTTAGCTTAGGGGTTGTTTATTTGCTATCCTGATTCCAGCTCGTGCTTCAGGCCATTAGCTGCAGCAACAGGATAATCACAATTCGGCAGCTGGCCTGCCGGAAAAACCGT
Organism: Drosophila tsacasi; assembly: GCA_018904565.1. Lineage (NCBI taxonomy): Eukaryota > Metazoa > Arthropoda > Insecta > Diptera > Drosophilidae > Drosophila > Drosophila tsacasi. Next base: position 11,257 of record JAEIHY010017945.1, on the reverse strand, counting down.
AATACGAGAAAGAGGGTTAGAAACACAAGCAGGAAGCTTCCACAAACATACAGGACTTGACCATGAAAAGGGATTAACCAATTCTCCAATTTCAAAACACGCGAAAAGCAAACGAAAGCACTATGAGTTTATAGGCTGTACATATTTTGTGTTACAAATGTATCTAAATTTGACTTTGGGATGTTAAGGATTATATTTAAACCAATGTAAAATTATATTTAAATATTTTATATTATTTTGGAAAATTCCTTTTTGTATAACTAAAATAATGGTTCAAGATCTTCAAGTTTCTTAATTCTTGTTGACAATATAAGAGAATAATATATGTATCCGTGAGATACATATATTAAAGGCCTTGTATCCATGAGATTCTATTTCTAAATAGATGTTGCCTATAAAATCAAAAAGTATGCAATCAATCAACCGTGCATCAATCTAATGAGGCTTGGCAGCTTTTCCGGTTTCCGAAACTCGACACCTTTACCTGAAATGTGTTGAATATTATCGAGCAACAGGCTTTGGGAATCCCAATCAAACGGGATTTCCTATTGGGAAAAATCACTATCAGGTGGCAACGCCATTCATAGGTTTTTCTTTTTGATTTGTTTTTGTCTACGTGACCGAACTACAATGTGTGTATTTTGTGTGTGCGAGTATGTGTGTTTTGTTGCACCCCCAACCCCGAAATTAAACAACAAAAACTCTCGGATTGAGGAGGGGAAACGAAAGGAGAGAGAGAGAGGCAACACGACAGAAAGAGTGAGAGATCGGGTGGTTGAGTTGAGCGAAGCTCTTGTTGTTGTTGTGGTGGTGCTGCTGCTGCTCTCTCCCAATCTGTGGGCCTGCTCTCTTTATTGTTTTTTTTTTTTTTGTGCATTCGGTGCATGTAACATTTGTTGCCCCACACAATTTTGTATGTGTATATAAGTTTGTATGTTTATAAATATGTTTGTTTGTATAGAATGGGCTGCATATGGCAGCATGCATATGCCAAGACGAAACCACAAAATAAAAAACAACACGAACAACGCGCCCAGCATTGCAGCAACATTTGTTGCAGCTGCATTCTTGTTAAGCTCTGACTCATGTTTTGTTTATTTTTTCTTTTCTGTTCTGATGTGCAGCAACACCAGCGATAAGAGCTTTTTGAGTTGCATTAATGTGCTGCCCTTTTTTTTNTATCTAAATGGAACACATGCAGCGGAGATCCCTCTTTCCATCTCACTCTCTCTCTCTCGGCTTGTTCCAACCACCAACGACCACAGAGAGAAAAGTGGTTCACTGTGATTTAACAGTCTGTTAGTGTCACTGTTATCCGAGCGCTGCTCTCTGTTGTTGGTTTGACTTTTCTTTATTTTTTTGTGTTTATTATTCTTTTGCCTTTTGATGGCGTTGTAAACATGTGTTTACATGTCTCACCATCCAACCGGATGTTGCTAATGACCGCAAAGCTAAAAGGCAAATCAGAAGAGCGGCAAACACAACGCTATGCGATTCATTTTAGACCCACGAGGTACTCGACTTATAAGCATAAATAAATAGTAAAAACCATCAAAACTTGTCTTAAAGATCTTGCCAACTACAAGAAGAGGGTTTTAGATACACAGCTGTTTTTAAACAACCGAAGTCTGTCATCAGAGTCGGTTCTCAACCGACCTTAACCTTTACTTCTTTACTAAAGAAAAACTTCAAGCCTTTGAATTTCCATATTGCTGAAATCGAGTACGCAGGACCATACTTTTAAATAAAATCAATGATTTTATGGTAATTTGCAGGAACATATCATATTAAAGCAAGTTACTGCTTAGGAGAAATTTAATTCTCACATTTTCTTATCCAAGACTTTATCTGTCAACAAAGTTTTAACAATGAGATCATATTCTCTTTTAAATACGAAGATCAAAGTATTTTTAAATTAAATTTTAAATGTTTGTTAGTGGTTACCTTAAACGCATCCCACTTTCTTATCTCAATGTTTATTTGACGTGTTTCAAATCTGTTTCCATTCAAAGAAAACTTATAGACAGTTATGATACTTAAATATAAGACTTCTAACTACCTAATCAAGTTGATTGCATCATTCGTAATATAAACTTGAGCTAGCCACTTGATGATAATTGTGGTTTTTATAGGGCTTATCACCCCGGAGTATTTGGGCTTTTATCAGCTGTTGCTTACAAGCACTTGTGTGAATCACTACTATCCCCCATACTAATTTACCACTTCCTCTTCTGTTCTTTCGCTTGCAGCAACGCACCGAGCTCAGCCCGCCGACCCACCAAACATCCGCCACCGCAGAGGTAAATGCACCGCTGGCCAGCTCAACAAGTACATCCATTGCGTTAACGGCGAGTGCAACGACGGCAACCGCAGCCACAGCCTCTCCAGGGTCGGGCAGCACTACCTCAGGCGGCGGCGGCAGCGGCAATGCTGCAGTTCCCGCAGGCAGCGGAAACAGTTCTGCCGGAATGGCAGCGGGTGGTGGAGCAGCCCCCGCTGTCGGAACCGGGAGCTATTCAAAGACAGAGACGAGCAAATCGAGTGGCGCCGCAAGCGGAGGAGTTGGCGGTGGCAGCAGCAAGCACAACAGCAGTAACACCAAGGAGAGCGCCAGCAGTCAGCAGCCATCGAGCGGGAGCAGTGGCAATGCTCCTAGCCTGTACGTCTCAGTGCCGCTGTCCACGGCCAATGTACCTGGAATTAATCTGCCCTCCAGTAGCAGCAGCAGTAGCAGTAATCCCAGCAGTGGTAAGCTCTTGCGAAGAAAACTTTACAATTGTAAAAATCATTTCTTTATTTAGAATCGCACGTGGCAGCCTCCCGGGGCAGTGGGGCACCATCGCAGCAGCAGCAGCAGCAGCAAGGCAGCCTCACAGCGATGGGTGGAGCTGCAGGTGGAGTGGGAGCGTTTCATGCCGGCGCCACAAGCGGTGGTCCGAACAGCGGCTCTTCGTCGGTCATCCAGCACCAAAGCGGCAAGTCTTCGCCGGCGTTGGGCGGAAACCTAGTCAGTGGCAATAGCGGCGGCAGCATCATATCTGCCAGTGGTGCTGCAATCAGCACCGGGGGTAATCACACCGCCACCACCACGGAGAGCGGTAACTTGAAGATCACCTATGAGAAGCAGACGACGCGGGTGCAGCAGCTACAGGAGCAGGAGGCGCCACCAGCGCGTCGCAGCAGGTAAAATAAATAAATAGCTAAAATCATTTCTTCCTGTTCGACGCCTGTGCTTTGCTCCTGCTTTTATATTTTTTAACATATACGTATAATCTTTGTTTAATGTGTGTTGCTGTCGTTTTGTTGCTGTGCGTGTGCAGTTTTGTTATTCAGAAAAATGTTTTTTTTCATCGAATGGAAGGATTCTGAAAAGATATTGTGGTATTTTTACGGAAGTTTCTCTTTCATTCCATCTTTCGTTGATTAATTTTGGTAGAATCAATGAGATCTTTATGAAGACTATAATTTGACTCAAAGTTATTTTTAATTCAAGTTTAAATTGTATGTTTTCCGATTTCCCAGAGTTAGAGTGCATAGCTGTGTCACAACTCAATTTATGTTGGCTTTATTTTGACTCACGGTCGCCAGAATCCAATATTTTTCACCTTTTTTCATTATTTTATATCCTTTTTTATGTTCAAGCCAAGTTAAGAATCGTAAACAAATCAAATTGAGCGATCTATAAAAAAAAACACTCTTCTCTTTGTCTCTCTCTCTCCCGTTTGCTTAATGTCTTTCCACCACACCACACTATATATGCCCACCTCCCACACACCACACACACACACTCCCATTCGCCACACGTAATTAGATCGCGCTCCGGTGAGAGTGGCAGTAGTCACCACCATGCCCACCAACATCAACACCACCACGCCAGCCACCACAATAGCCACACTAGCCATCATCACCAGCAAACGTTACAGCAGCAACAACAGTCGCACCAACAGTCGCAGCAACAGGCGCTGCACTCCTCCTCCACTGTCGCCTCTCCCTCGTCCTCCACTTCCACTTCCTCATCCTCGCTTTCGAGTGCCAGTGCCTCGGCAAGTGCTTCGTCCAATACCAAAGCCACCTCGAGATCAGGCAAGAAGCGCGGTGCTACAGTCAGTAAAAGCGATTCAGCTGCAACTGCATCGCCGGCAACAGTAGCGAATCCGGCCACGGCCGAGAAGCAGAGTCGACACAGCTCGCCCCACTACAGTGCCACCGCGGTGCCCACACCACCACCGCCAGCGACTGCGACTGCGACTGTGGCACCTCCAGTGGTGTCCTCGCCAGTGGTGCTGCTGCAATCGCTGTCCTCGTCGTCGATTGATTCCCCGCCAGCAACGGCCACTAGCCGAAGCACACGAAATAATAACGGCAGCAACAATACGAATCACAACGGCGAACAGACATCCTCGTCCTGTTCGTCCTCGTCTTCCACCTCCTCTGCGAACGGTGGCGGCTCCATTGGCGTGGCCAATGTGGTGAATCTTGCAGACTCGCCGGTAAACATGTCAGCTTCCGGCAACTATCGAGGCAGCAGCACAGCCGCCAATGGCAGCCCGGCCAACAAGCCCCTGAACAAGAAAATGTTGCGTGCGCAGCAGACGCAGCTGTATCAGCAGCAGCAGCAGCAACAACAGCAACAGCAGCAGCAGCAATATACCGCCCCCGCTAGAGCCAACTCCCCACCTCCTAGTCTCAGTCAAGCCCCTACAGCTCCTTCCAACTCCACAACTAGCTTTAAGCCCTCGCAGCAGCAGCCAGCGACCTCAGCACAGAGTCAACAGCACGAAGATCTAGAGATATTGCAATTCACTAATTCGAATACCACTCCTACTCCTTCTTCGACGGAACCCACCAACAGAACGCCCGATCTCGGTCAGACCAGCACCGCGTCATCCGTAGTGCCAGCGACAACAGCCGCCTTGGTTTCGCTGACCAACAACCAGATGTCCCTCAGTTCAATGGCCGGCGGTGGCGGCGGTTTGAAATTCACGTACGAGAGTCAAGTCCAGTTGGATGTTCCCATGCTGCCCGTGAGTGCCATTAAGGACTCACCGCCCAGCTCGCCCGGCTCGGAGACTGGATCCGTCATGCACACGGCAACGGCTGCGGTCAGTTCCCTGACTGCAGCGGCTCCGACCTCGGCAGCGGCGGCTGCAGCCGCCCAGCCAGGAAATGTGCGGAAGCGTGGACGCAAGGCAAAGGACTCAACGATAGCAGCAGCGGCAGCGGCGGCTGCGGCGGCAGCAGCAGCAGCAGCTAATGCTGCAACCAGCAGTATTCAACAGGATCTCAAGGATGTGCGCCTACTGCAGAATGGTGGGGCAGCCAGTGGCTTAAGCAATACAGCCAGCAGCAGCACACCCACGCCGCCAGCCACGCCCGTAGGCACGTCTGCGGCTGTTGGTAGTGCGACGGCCGGTTCAATCATCACCCACACGGCTGCCCACATGCTGGGCAACCAGCTAAATCCCAACAGCAGCGTGGCCCAGAAGCTGTCCGAGCAACTGCACATGGAGGTGCAGGATCACTCGATCTACACGCCCGAATCCCTGAACTCGCAGTACGCCGGAGTGCCGTTTCCCGGCAAGCAGGTAAGAGGATTCTCGTATAATGCTTTCTAGTTCAGTAAATAATAATGCAACCAAACTCTGACCTTCTCCTACTTACAGCGCAACACCGCCTCCAATAATGCCGCGACAACGCCAGCACCGAATCCCCTTCAGTCAATGTTCAGCGGTGGCGGAATCAATGGCAACATGCCCATACCGCAGAGTCTGGAGCAGTTGCTGGAGCGCCAGTGGGAGCAGGGCTCGCAGTTTCTCATGGAGCAGGCGCAGCACTTTGACAGTGAGTATGAGTCGCATTTCGGGAGCAGAGGTGTGGGTCAGGAATTAACGTTGACATTTTCGTTCTACAGTTGCCTCGCTGTTGAATTGCCTGCACCAGCTGCAGAGCGAGAACCTGCGGCTAGAGGAGCATGTGACCAGCCTGATAGCTCGCCGCGATCACCTCCTGGCCGTGAATGCCCGCCTGCAGATCCCATTGAGTACGATCGGCGGCAGCGGCAATGCCAAGGCCGAGGCGCACGGTAAGTAGAGAAGAGGCGGAATTCTCTATTGTTCTTGGTGTCGGCCAGGTCTTTGTGGCAACCGGAGGAGAGGACTCACCACCACACATGCCACTCTCAAACACTGCTACTCGATCACAGACCAAAATTTGCATTTGATTCGTTATATTTTCCATTTTATTTTTAATGTTTGGTATTCCTTGTACATATTATTTACGATTGGAATTGTTGCCTCGATCCGCAATCGTATTCAGTCTTAGTCCTAAGCGGCTTAGGTTAAGTTGTCCCCAAAATTGGTTAAAAACGGTCCATGTATATAAGTGAACATGTACATAATATAATTTGCAAAGAAGTTACTGTCTGATGGGCGATACGAATATTGCATTTATCGACAAACCTTTTTCACACTACGGCATGCTTTCTTCTTTGTCACTCCCTATTGACGACCCCCGCCCACTCTTTTAAGTTAGTTTTACATTACGTATTAACGGAAGAATACACACAACTTATGTAACAAATGATAATGATTTTCTTGGCCAAGTTTATATTTAGTTAAGTTATTTTTCGCCATATGCTAAGGGTAAGGCTTTTTCCAATTTTATTTATTTGAGAAATGAATAAAAGGTTTAATTATAAAACAAAAACGAGAATTCTAAATTTCTTTTCCTAAGTTTCGATTATTTCTCACCTGGGTTCCAAGGTTATCCTAAGGTTTCTTAAGTTTATTGCGTTTCGTTGCTGTCTGTTGCATGTCATGGAGAGAAGCACACCACAACACTCGCACCCACACAACACTCGCACTTTAACCACTAACAACACCCACACAAAACCACAACTCTGCTGGCGATGGAACAACCAACCATGGGACGTACTCACAATCTAACAAAAATATGCTTACAAAGCCTCCATGTCCAGAACGAATTCAACAACAACAGCAACACCAACAACTTGTACAACTCTTGTCATTTCCACACTAGCCTCCAACACCAGCAGCAGCAATACCAACAACAGCAGCATCGGACTGGGCAGCAACCTCAGCGCTCTCAACGCGGCCACAACGATTGCAGCGGCAGTTTCGCTGGCCACCACAGCCATTAACACCACCATTCCCACCATGATCAGCAGCCGACCCACAGTGGCACCAGCTAGTTCCAGCGGTGTCCTCGATTATCGCGGAAACAGTGCCGCCAATAGCAGCAGCAGTAGCAACAACAACAGCAGCAGCATCACCAACAACACTGGCGGCAGCAGCAACAACATCGTGAACAGCAACAACAGCAGCAGCAGCAATCCAGCCACATCCTCAAATGCCAGCAGTGGAAGCACCTCAACTACACCAATGTCTATTGCCGGCATGACAATGACCAATGCAGCCAGCTTGGGACTAAGGTGAGTGTCTTCACTTCAGGAAAGATTGTTTTTAAGTGCAGTAAACTGAAAGGATAACTAAAAGAGAAAGGAAGATCATAATGAATTGATCAAATTTTAATAAAAATGATCAGAAATTATAAAAAACATGTATACATACCAAAAGGCCATGTCTGGCATTATATGAAAATATGTGGAAGCTGGCTAATGCCTGTATTTCAGTGCTACATTTTTGGGGTATGTTCGGTATTTGTTCATACGAAATAAATGGATCATTCAAAAAATATGACCCATACAATTTCTAGTATTTTTACAAAAATACCAAACATTTTAGATTTTTTACGAAATTTCAGAGGTTCCCATTACCTTTGAACCCTTTTACGCACTCTTCTACCCTCTTCTGTGTAAAGAAAATCACAAGCCAAGCCCTTTGGGCCAAACACCCTGTAACACTCCACGCAAAACTTATTTTTTACCTCAACATTTTCCGATCGTTTCTAATAGAAACTTTCTATGCTAACTATTTGACATAGTTGTCCGATCCGGTGAGAGCATATAAAAGACTCTAGAAGACGGACAGACGGACAAGGCTAGATTGACTCGGCTGTTGATACTGATCAAGAATATATAGACTTTATAGGGCTCCCTCACTGCGTTGCAAACGTCTGACTAAAATTATAATACCCTGCAAGGGTATAACAATATTAATAAGTGGTATATTTGTGACAATTGTGAAATATAGCTTCTGAAATTATGTCTAATTAGCACACCTTTACCTTATAGACACGTTTCTGCGTACAACAGTTCTGGTAGCAGCAATAACGGTGGCAGCAGCAGCATCAACGCCAACAGCAACACCCTACATCACCAGCATCATCCGCAGCATTCGTCGCATCCGTCGTCTCATCCTTCCCAGCAGCAGCCGCAGCATCAGCAGCACGCTCAACAGGTCCAACAACAGCAGCACCTGCATCAATCGCATCACGCCACCAGCGCCGCTGTGGCGGCCGCCCATTTGCTGGGCGTGGGAATGAGCCTAGGAGCTGGCGCTGGAGGCGGTGCTGCCGTTGCTGGCATTGGACGAGGTGGGTCAGCAGCAGGGACTGCCGTGGCTGCAGCGACAACCACAACTACTTTTTCAACAGCAGCGGGATCGGGCTCGGTATCGGGAACGGGCACGGGCACGCACCACCACCCACACCCACACCCACCACACCAACATCCTAGCATTCAGATTCAAGTGGGTGGCGGCGGCGTTGGCGTTGGCCTTGACGATTTAAGTAGCACCTCTTCTTCCTCCTATGCGGCGCACCACGCGGCGCTCTACAGCACGCATCACCAGGTAGTTCTGAGTGCGTGTGCAAGAGCGTGTTCCTCAGTGTGTGTTTGTGTGAATTGTGATTGTGATTGTTGGGAGCATGTCCCTGTCCCAAGACGCGGACGATTGATAGTCCACAATAATCGCCATAATGCCTGTTCTTTGTGCATTTATCTATCGATCCACCTTTTGATTTGCGCCATGCCTCATGTCTCATTATCTACGCACTCACTACTTACTCATTCAATCATTCAACCAGACAATCACTCAAACGTTCAATCAGACAATCCATCACCTATAGATATTCCAAAAGAACACACGCTAAACACAACGAGTTCCAAGTCATACGCTTTGCGCCCATCTTGTTTCATTGTAAATATCCCATTTCTGGTGGAAATTTTTGGTTTTCTTATTGTGAGAGAGAGAAAAGATCCAGAAGCTATGTTATGTTACCCCATATAAGCCATGTTGGCTCGGAACCTTGTACTTGTTTTGATCCTTGCTGCGAATGCCCTGCTTATTCATTTAAATTCTTGTCTTATTCCAGTCCCAACTAAGGCGCGACGATAACCTCCAAGCGAAAACCAGCTGAAAGTCGTACCGTAAGCAAGTGAATCAGAAGCCAGAGCAACAGCCAAGAATGAAGCAACAATCCCTTGCCAAACGGGGTGCTGCTAACAACAACAACAACAACAAGAACAACAACAATAGTAAACGCACCCAAGGTGAGCTGAAGATGTCATCAGAACTGGGCCTTCAGCAGCAGCAGCAGCTGCTCGACAAAAATGACGACGATGTAAGTGCAGTAACTACTCCTAAACCTTTCAAGGAATTAGTTGAATAAAATCTTCATCATTTACAGCACAGCAGCAATAGCAGTAGCTCATCCTCCACCGTCTCATCCTCCTCACAACAGCAGCAATCTTCGGTGGATTACGAGGCGGAGGATGAAAACGAGGACAGGCAACAACGAAGGCCCAAGCATACTAACGAGAATGAAAGTCTTTTGCATGTGCAGAACTTTCTCAAGTGCTTTGGGCCCAATGCCTATGCAAAGACCAACCTTCCAGCACCAGCAGCAGCAGCCACTGAAGCAGGAGCACCGAAAGCCCTGGGGAAAGGAGAGTTGCGTGCATGGCGCCAGAATTATCGCAACACAATCAATACGGTGCCACCAATAGCAATAGCAACAGCAACAGCAGCTGTAGCAGATATCCCAACGGTTCAGACATCACAATTGACAATTGTAGACATAACAGGAGCATCAGCCCCATCAACAGCAGCCCTGTTTCAGGACCACTGCCAGTCAACTTTAGGCCACAAGCCGCCCACCACCAAGTTTCAAATAAATACCAAGTTTTTGCGCAAGCCACGCAACAAACTGATGAAAATGCTGCCAACGCCAATGGCAATGGCAACATCACAGCCGGAGCTGGAGCAGCCGGGTCAACTGCAGCTGCACAACGATGATTCCAATGCCAAATTCAAAGACTTTTCAATCGATTCGCTTTTGAATAAGTAAACGTATAGCAAGATTAACAAATGAATACTTAAAAGTTAGCCTTATTTTTATTTGTAGCATAATTAAATGTAAACAAATAGTAACCAGAGAGCCCCAGAGCCCAACCCGCGTTCCTACTTTCCCCCACAAATTTTGTTTAGCCAAACACATGAACATAGCAACATAGGTTGTTTATTTATTATTACATGCATATTTTGTATTACCAATATGGCGCAATTCGTAACTAGCATAAGACTGTAAATATCTATTTAATTAATGATGGCAACAGATAAATAAACGCACAGACACTCCTGTGCTAGAATTTAATCTCGACAGTCTCTATTGCTGGATCAATTCATTTCTTCTCCAATGCAGAATGCACACGCATCAGCATCTCCTTGCAGATTACGTCGGGGACCAAGGCGCGTGCCTATCATAATTGTCAATATGTTAATAAGCGGGGAACACAGGAGAAGGGTTTACCTACTTGGGGTATGATCTTTTCAGCAAGTTGGTCCTGTGTTAAATTGCCTACACCGTGCTCCTGAATGGTCTGACGGATAATTTGCTCAATATCCTTGCGCCAACCGCATTCGGTAAGGCGTTTCTTCATGATGTCCTTCAGGCTATTTTGGGAGTCCAGGATTCGGTTAAATTCAAACAAAAACTCTGAGATAGCGAACTTACGCGGCGCTATCGCGGCTGCTCAGCTTGGCGGTATTTTCCACGAGATCGGCATCCGTCCCCATCTCCTTGGTAATTGGCATTATAAGATATGTGCTGCTCTGTTGTTCAGTTTAATGAATTGTTCAATATTACAAATTTAAGCGGGAGACGTTTGAAGTAGTAACTTGGCAACCCCAAAAGGTGTTATGTTGTTGAAATGAAACTGGGTTTTCAAGTATAAATATTTTTTGTCTGATAATTTTTTTGACATATATACAATCAGACTTAGGGTCTTTTTACACTATCGTGCGTTACCTATCGATATCGAAGGAAACGCAAAAAC
>JAEIHY010017944.1:0-17273 GCA_018904565.1 Drosophila tsacasi | reverse complement strand
TACATTCTTTTTTGGTTCTGTAATTCGCTAATCAGGTAGCAGAATACACATGCCGTAAATTGACCAAGGCCAATGTAAAAAACGCAGAAGAATGACAATATGCATGAAAACAATTGAAGTTTACAAGTAAAAAGTCTATCAAGCAGTAGGTAGCTCTTCATATTTGGCACTGCATAGAAGGAGTGCACAAAAGAAACGGGTAGAAAAACACCGCCATCTTTTTTTGATGCGGTGCTTTGTGACGCGGTCCACAAAATACTGTGTGTGTATGCGGTGTACTTGTAGTTGCGGTGTACTAATGCAGATCTCTGCTCCAGACCCTCTCTCGAGAGACCACAATATAATCCCTAACCGAAGGAGTATAAACCAGAAACTGAGGCACCGCTGGATGTCATCATCAGTGGCGCGATCCTTCGGCCAGACCAACATTAATTGCTGGAAAACAATCTCCGGCCCGTCTCAAAAGTCGCATTTAATGAGCATTTAATTGCAAATCACATGTGCGCCAAGCAATGCGTCTACAGGAGGCGGGGAAACCAAGGTGTTGTGGCGACAAAGAGGCAACAGAAACTTATAAAGTAGCAGTAAATCATGGCAAGGTACCCTCAAAAACATGAAGTTAACTTACCACATAGAAGATCCTTCAGACCTCGTGGTACAGAAAATGCTCTACGCAAACTTGCTTGCTTCTTCTTTTAGTTAATTTCGTATTTTTTAATATCTTCTGAAGAGCCGATTCCGTTCAGTTCAGGGACACCACTACCGCCACATGTTTGCCGAATACAACAAAGTACTTATCAAAGGTATCAGGCATCTTTTCCCACTCCAAGTGTCTTAAATATTTACAAAAAACCGAATTTGCAAACTTTTTACTGCAGTATGGCGGCCATTCACCTCTTAGCGATGTGAAATGATACCGATATATTTTAGGCTTCGAATAATATATTCAAAAACGATTACAATTAAAATTAGGAAATGTGTTAATACATATATGTTAATTGGATATGTTCATTCAAACATACTTCCCGAAGATCGATCTGCGATACGAAATATCGTCAAACTTTTCTCGCGCGGTCCTTAATCACTAGCATACGAGTAAAAAGTTATCGGGTACTACCCGATAATTGACTTAGGTCGATAGATACTTATGATCGGCTCGTTCGCATCAGCTGATTGGAATGATCTTTGGGCACAGAGTGTATTTGTTCGTAGCGATAGCTCGCTACTTGTGCATGATCGATAGTGATCGTTCCACCATACTATTATATACTATATTATTATACTATACTATATACTCTATGGAGAACCTCCATCAGACGTCTTGGCATGGAATCCACTTGTTTTTGGGGGTCCCTGAGCGTAATTTTAGCTCATCCCTGCATTATAACCTCCTTAAGCATTGTTTTTAATGAAATCTTGTGTATCTTAATTCTGCGCTCAAGTAGGTCCCACAAAAGCTCTATTAGATTGAAGTCTGGAGATTTTTTTTACTTGAAATATATGCCTTTTGCAATGATTAACAATATTAAAAAACATAACTTAAATATCTTTCTTCGTTCTCAAGTGTGCCGTGGAGGTATAGTTTTTAAAGACCTTATAAATAGAGGAGTGAGCCCTGCCCCCCGTAGATTCTCGATAGGATTAAGGTCGGGGCTGAAAGCTAGCCATTCTAAAACTGGAATTTTTATCTTCAAAAAAGTTGTTGTTGACATGTGCCGTGTGAATTAAAGCGTAATCCTTTTGTCTCTCTTTACCAAAACGTCTTAATTTATTTTTAGAAAATATCGATAAAAGTATTAACTATTAATAAATAATAACTTTTTTCCGTTATTATATTTATTTAAATTAAGGGAGAAATTAAATTTGTTTTTTATTTATAAGTGAAATTTAAATTCGTTAATTTTTTTATTTTTATATATTAAGTTGTAATAACAATAACCGTTCTTACCCAAAAAAATTTAAAAAAAAATTGTATATTCCAGTTAAAAAAAAAAAAAAATGATGCACATATAATTATTTGTATGAGATAGACGTAAATTTTAAGAATTATATATGTTAAGAGACGCACATCCAAAAAAAATTCCAACACCACTTAAAACTGTCGAAAGGTTATCAATTATACTTTCCCGGATCTTTGAAACCAGCATATATTATATACAAATAACAAGTTTGTTTATCAACTGTGCTAGCAAGTTTGATTAGTGCTTATATATGCAAAACCAACCGCTTTTACTGAAATTCATTATAGAGGTCAAGAAAAAAGGGTATTTACAATGTTACTTATTTGCTAGAATCTCAAATTTCATGCCGTGCTCGTGCTTTTCTAGCTCGCTTATGAGGCTGGTTTTAGAAAAAGCGGCTGCTGGGGCAAGAACCCCGCCATTATTTGGCATTTTGTCAGATTCGCGCAAGATGGTCAAGGCGGTCGAGAGCAGTGCCACACAGGTGGCTCCATATCCGGGATTCATCCCTGAAACTCTAACCATTAGCAACTTTGTTGGAGGCTCCGTATATTGGTATGAACTCTCTGCCGAACGGTCGCCTTTGGGCCATCCAACGGCCTTAAACGTCATCCTGAAATATGTGCGATCCATAGAGCTCTCACTAGGGCCAGAACGAGAAGCTAGTCCTCCAGAAAATAAGCCGGGGTACTTCAGCAGCAGCGTGCGGCCAATTTGAAACTTTGACATTAGTCCAAATATACTTGCAAAAAGTATCACGACGCCAGCTGCTAACCAAGAAGGAAATCCCACGTAGGCTTGCATCTGAATGGGCCGCTTTTTTTCATGTTCGTATAGGAAACGCTGTGATCTCATTACCACCGATCGATCGGAACCAGGAAATGGCAGGCACACTTTGTTCACTTCGGTCGAGCGGAAGACCAGTGGTCTAGGCTTAAGAATGGGAAAAAACTTTGGCAGTCTCACCGGAAAGAGCTGTTGCCGAATGCCACGTAACTCGTCCGAGTGGGCCAAGCCGAATACAGCGCTCTCCCATGTTCCATAGTTCAATCCGGCGCTGCCTCCGTCACTGACGCCTTCCTTGAGTCCACTTTCCAAAAAGGTTTCCACGGAGTTAACGGTGCCGTCGAAGTTCTTCTCCGCAAAGATGACGCCCATATCGGCAGGAATGGAGTCAAAGCCACAGGCGCTCACCACATACACTCCCTTCTCCTTGGCCCTCAAGTCGTACTTTAATTGCATTGTTTCCATGTACTGCGGCTCGCCACTGACGTCGATATGATGGGTGCCAGATTCAATGCAGGCACTGACAACTTTCTCGCCATGGAAACGATAAGGACCTGCGGTGTTTACCACGATCTTTGCCCTACGGGCCATTTCCAGAAGAGAAGCCTCATCGTTGACGTCAGCTATGAGAACGGGCACCTGCGAGAGATCCTTCTTAGCCTTATCACCCATTTGCTTGAGCACCAACTCTAGTTTTTCGCGGTTCCTGCCGGCTACTCCCCATTTTAGTCCGTTGAGCACGGTGACAGCCTCGAAGACGGTATATTTTCCAGTGAAGCCGCTGGCTCCAAAAATAATTACGTCCAGTCGTTCCGCAGACATTTCACACGAGTTCGTTATCTGATTTTCCTCACAGGATGTCTTCGAATATACAAATTTACTATTATTGAATTAGAGCTGTAAGCGTCCGCACTGTCACGGCCAAACACTTACCGCTGTGTTTAATGATTTAAGTGTAAGGAAAATACAAATAATGCAATATTAATGGGCAAAGTCGAATAGGCTTGTTGATAATGTATCAATATCAAAATATCAATATATCGATATTTTGCGAATATATTTTAACAGATATTTTTAAAAATATTTTACAAATTTTTTTGCCCTAAAAGCAATCCATTAAAAAACATTTTTTTTTTATTTATTTAATTTATTATTTAACTATCTATTTTTTGTAAATGTTTTCATTTTCTTAAAATTTATTTTCGACTTTTCGTTAACTACGCAATCGATGTTTGGGATTCGATTGTCAAAGCTGTCAATTAGGGATGGTAAAATTAGGGCATGATATCTGCATATCGGCGGTATGCGTAAAAATTTAAAATTACGGAATTTGTTTGCGTGCAATATAATATGATTTTTGTAAATTGAACAAATTCGGTTCCGGTGCACAGAAAATTATTAATATATACCATCCAATTAGATAAATATTGAAACAAATGCATAGAGTTTATTTACATTTTACTTTTCTGTACAAAAGGATTACTTAACATAATTGCCTTAAACTTTCTAATGTCTAGTAACCAAAATATGACATTTGCATATAAAATGCATTTATATTTGCTGAATTCATATGGTTATTATGTACATAGATTAAGAAGTACTTCTCCCGCTAATATAGAATGCAAATGTAACAAAAAAGTGTGTTCGGTATTAAATAAAGATGAAAGGGCATATTGCTGTTTTATGTTACATTTACACACTAAGCTGCGCCCTGGACTGCCATAGGTTTCTTAGCTACTTTGGCCAAATACAGTTTCACGGAAATTCTTTATCTTTTGCACAAAGTATGATTCTAACGCTTCAGCACACTTGTAAAAGGATGATTCCTTTGGGTTGTAGTACCGGCAGTTGTCAAAAATTTTCGTCATATCGCCTATGAATTCGGCTAGTTTTGTGTAGGCGTTCGATTCCAGTTTGTATTCCATTTTTTTGAGATCTGGGCATAAAAGGTTATTAAGTATTAAGTTAGGTTAAGTAGCATTTAAACATACCCATTGGCTCCTTAATTACTTTGTAGTAGTCTGGTGCTTCTTCCGGATCAACCGGTTCCATAAATGGCCAAGCACTTTTGTGTAGCTACGCAAGTGGACAAAACAATGAGAAATTACAAATTACAAATTTAAGTGACTTTAAGACTTACCTGTATTTGCTTGATTAACGTTTTCAGCTCCTGAATTTCGTTGGCAGTAAGAGTCTTCATATTCGCAGAGTTTGCATCTGTTTTTCTCTGGCACTCGGGGCACACGTACTCATCAATAAACTCGGCTTCACTCTGCAAAATTCCAACGCAACGCCCGTGGAACCAGTCCTGGCATTTATCGCAGCATATGTAAAACTGCGATTCGTCATAAGGTTGACGGCAGCTGCAATAAAGCTGCTGGGTTTCCCTCGCCTTCTTGCAATCAATACAAATAAACTCCGACAGTTTCTTCGACGCTTCTTCGGTAATACTGACGCAGTCGCCATGGAACCAATTACTGCACAAGTCGCAGCCCACGTAAAACCTATGCGCATAGAAATTCATGAAACTAGGCTTTAGGCTTATATATATTATATTCCTTTACTTACTTTGTGTCATCGTACGGAGTGCGGCAGACGCAATAAAGCTTTTCCCTCCTTTTTGTCAACTTTTTCGGCCGGCCGACACCATGCCTGTTGTTGTGGCTATTTGGCTCGGATCTGCATATACATTGATTAATATTGAGCAAAACAAATGTAAACAAAAAGCATACCTTTTACAGTCGGCATCTGATTCCCTGCGACGATCTGAGTAGCTGCGCTCATTCTCGCTTTGCTCTTCAGGGGATGCGATACTCATGGGGCGTCCGTGTCGCTGGACTTTAGTTTGTACCTCTTCTCGAATTTCGTTTTGTAAATTACGCTCTAATAAAGAGCGCTTGCGTAAAATACTTTTTTTGAGCAGTTCCTTGTGGCGTTCTAGTTTTGATTGTTTCTCCTCTTCGAGTTCTTCGACTTCTTCATTGGGCCTACGACTTTTTTTGAGGACACGATTGAATTGACTGCATGTGGTCATGGCATTTGGGCGTCTTAAGGGAGTCCGAGCTTTCCATTCAACATTGTCGTTGTTTTGCTGGCGGGATAAAATGTTCCGGCGACTTGGGGTAAGCACTTCATCGTTTGCACTTTCCCAATTATCGGAATTGTTTGCGTTTTGCTGTTCCTGTTGTTTCTGCATATTAACCAGTTTTTCTTCAAGTTCTGGACTTAAATTACCTTGCCTTAGGGCATTTGAAATGGCTTGAGAGACAATACAATCATTAGCCACAATGGGTACTTTGGTTCTATCATACTTACACTGCTGTATGTAACCGCTCGTGACAACAAAACCCTCGCTCTGCTTATCCTCCACGCCGGTTGTAGGTGACTCAGTATCGGTATGGTTTGGCGGTTCGCCTTGCTCTAGGCCCTCTAATAGGGAAGAAGCACCGACAGACGGCTTGTTAATTGTAATATTAGTGTTTTCGGCTTGTGCACATTTACTGTGCTCCTGCTCATTGCCATTGTTTAGGGAATTAATTCTAATAGTTGGACTGGCTTCATAAGTAGTGGTTTGCGTTTGCGCAGAGGCGTCGTTGTCGATGTTGGTCTGCAATGAACATCGTTTAAGGTCTTCACTTTCATATTTTAGGCGATGCTGTTCGTTATTGTCTTGATCTTGAACTAGAACTAGATATTCAATTTTTATTTTCTTTATTTGCTGAATGAGCTTACGACTAGTGTGGTTGCAGCACGGATCGCTTGACAAAATGCTACCTTGGGCTACTTCGTTCGGAAATGGGGGCTTGGCTTGATATGGAGGACTGCAGATAACGATGATTTCATCATCGTCGTCTTCGTCTTCGTCCTCGTCTTCTTCCTGCATTTCATACGACACATAATTTGCATCCGCCCCACAGGCACTTGACAAGCTGTCAGTTATCTAATGGTTTCCAGAAATTTTGTTATATATTCTTTGTGATCAGTAATCGGAAAGGCTTCAATGCATATGTGTTAACGAACGTAAGCGAGGGAGTTGCAAATTGCAAATTGCTTTTGCAACAGACAGAACCACCTACCTGACTTTAATCAGAGATCAGTTGTAGTATTTGCTCCAGGCAACCTTTTAATGTGTTATCATAGTTGAGTTATTGCAGAGTAGTAGTAGTTGTAGGTGGCGGAGAGATTAACACGTAGTTAGGAGTTGTAGTTGTTGACACGCGACATTTAGGCATGGTAAGGCGTTTTAAGCAGTGAAAGCATGAGTTTTATTTTCAACGTATTGACAATTTGTATTACAGAGATATGGTAGAAATTTAACTGGATTTAAAAATAAAACGTAAGTCGTGGCAAATAGGTTAAGAGGCTATGTAAATGATGGTGGGGAAATGTCGTCGGTGGGCTATGTGAGGTGTATATTTTTGGCGTGTTATTGCAAATCTGATTTTGGACAAGTGTACGTTTTTATTTCGATTTAGATGAGATGATTATAAAAATGGTTAAGCCTTTGTGTTCATTTTGAAGGATTTCATAAAAACTAATTCAATCGCGACGTTAGCACATGCGTTTGGGTAGAGGTCTTAGGTCTTCTCTTTAATTGCCATTAATTGTTTTGTCTTTTTAGTTTTTGAGAACAGGATTTGCCTTCGATTGATAGAATTGATAGAAGTATGTCAGCCAACTAAAACTCGGTATGTGGTTAATCTCTGCAGTAATTTTTGTAATTCGATTCGTATTTGAATTAAAAAAGGGTATTAGAGACAATGCCCCATTTTTGTATTAATCCTTTGGTTCGCACTCAAATTCAACTGATTTCTGATTAAAATTCGTGTCCTATTCAGCTTTACGCTTGCTATTCTTGCACTGATTAACAAGTTTTGTACGTTCGAAGAGTTTCCTCCATACCTATATAAGAAGCATGCGCTTTTTGTCAACACAAAGGCCAATTTGCAAATAATCATCCAACTAATTCAGAAACAAAAACTCACAAAGACTCTCACATATGTGTGTTTAGGGGTCATGGAATTGGGAACATCGATCAAGACTTTTACTCTGCTAGAATGTGTGTATTTATCCAGGACAAGCAACACACGTCTATAAATTTGTAAAATCGAGTAGATCTTACTCTGTGTGAATATGTGGAACTTCCTGGAATTGTTTAAAGCAAGTTAGAAAGGAATTAAGCGAGTTGTCACATTCAACTTGTCGGCGGTAATAAAAATATGCAAAAGTGGACGAAACGAAATGTATAAGTTGTCGCCTCTAAATGTTAGCTTTGAATCGCTTTCTTTCTTGCTTTCAACTTCACTACTGCTGTGTGGGAGTGATATTTTTCAAGGGGTTTTATAGCATTTACAGGGGGTGGGGTGGCTAGAACGTTTTCTATCAAATGTAAGCCTACATTGGTGGCTACATTAAAACGGATAACTTATCCGGCAAAGGCAAGTTTTCATTTGTTTTTGTAAGTAAAGTAAGTAAAATAGAGCTGGTCCCAATATTTTGGTTCGCATAATAGGTTTTATTGCAAAAAGCGCTTTACATTTTACAAGTATTTTAGGTGTTACTTAGAAACCGAATGTCTCCAGGCAAGAAAATTGATTCGCATCAACGTTGTCTAATACTTTTGCCTTGGCTTACAACATTAGGTGAAGCTTAATGTGCTCGTACTCACTATCTAAGGGCTACTTACAATTTAAAAGCTATTCACAAATTTAGCCTAAATACAATCGTGTGGTTTTATTCAAGTAAACAAAATAAATATGTCGTGTGTGTTCGCAGTTAATGAAAACAGTATATTCCTAGGCTTCGAACTCTTCCGCTGTTGAATAATTATTGCAAAACTAAGCCGTGTGTATTTTGAAATGAAAGTCTTCGTTGCTGTACTTGGGAAAATACAAAAGCATAGCCAGTTCTTATATAGATAATCGCTTAGGAATGTATGTATACATATTGGGAAACGCAAAGTATTAAAGTATAAAATTAATGAGAGTTATATATTAAACAACAGACAAATCATATGAACCGAACAAAACGTGTAAAGAGTGCAAGTAAAGCAGCAACATGCCTGTCGGGTCTCATGAACAATTAAATATAACTTAAAAGTAAATATAGAACAAATAAATTGCCATTTAGGTCGAAATGCAGCCCTACAAGTCCCGTTATATTCCTTTACTTTACTGCTTTGCTCCGCATTAAAGTTACAATTAAAAACTACTCACTTGTTGATGGGCAGCCGCTTGGTGAACTGGGGTGAGTGGCGGCGGTTGCGATTGAACGGCTGTTTCCGGCTGGACGGCCAAGTATATTTTGGTCGGCCCCAAGACACCGAGTTTTCCGTTAGATTCTTGGGCTAAATAAATGAGAGAACATTATTATTTACATAACAATATAGCAATTTAATCAACCCTCTCACCTTTCATTAGCTGCTGCTTGACCTGTGTCTGCACCAATTGCAATTGTTGTGCTGTGAAGTCGTTGCCCACCAGGCCCTGTAACACGATGCGTGGGCCATGCTCGGTTTGCAAAACCTGAGCGGTGACACACTTGATCACTGTTCCAGGAGGCTGGTTTTGAAGGAGACTTTCTTCGACACTCATGGGTTGATGCTGGCCTTGTCCCTGCAGTGTTTGGGCTACAATAGGCTGCTGCTGTGCAGGCAATGCGCCTACGGCTCCCTCGTAGCTCGTGGTCGACTGCTGCTGGATCTGCTGTTGCTGGACAACCACTTGCTGTGGGCTCTGTGACGGGAGGGCCTGCTGCTGTTTGACTGGCGAGCTCTGGGGACTTGCTTGTGCAACTGCTGTCGATGAATTATTCGTTACGATGTGAGCGTTTCCATCGCCTTGGTGCTTGACATGTGCCACGATTTGCGCCTGATTATTTCCCAGTGGTTTCACTATAACTTGCTGGCCATTCACCGTGGCAACCTGTAGCTTGCCCTGCGCCAATTGCTGGGCTAGCGTCGAGTTTGGAACGAGTACTTGTTGTATTCCAGATTCATTCGACTCAGCACTGTTGATCTGAGCCTTTTCCTCGGCTGGCTGCTGTGACTGTTGTTGCACTACGAGCTGTTTGACCAACTTTGGCTGAGTACTCGGCGAGGATTGAAGAACTTGGTTCGTTTGAACCACAAATTGTTGCTGTGGCTGAACGATGTGCTGCTGCTGCTGCTGCTGCTGTTGCTGCTGCTGCTGTTGAGTTTGAATCTGCTGCTGCACCATTTGCAGAGCCTGACTCTGCGGGACATTCCGCTGAGTTACTATAGTTTGCCCGGGGCTCAAGATGATGCGTTGTCCGCCCACCACAATCTGCTGCTGCACATTGCTCGTGTTTACAATCTGCTGGATCACCTTTTGGGTGGGTTGGCTTGCCACCTGGTTGAGGCTTATTTGCTGCGCTTGCTGCTGGGGCGCCTGCTGGATTTGTTGTGAAATAACTTGGGATTGTACAAGTTGTTGCTGTTGCACCGGCGAAGTTCCTTGTTGTTGTTGCGCAGACGACGTGGATATAATAACCTTTTGTCCTTGAGCATTTTGGCCAACCACGAACTTGGATCCAGATTGGACGAAGACTTGTTGCAGGCTTTGGCCAGGCGCAGATGTGCCAACCACCTTTGACACGGTCTTTTGCACGGACGGCGAGGATGCAACCGAGGCAGAAGCGGCTGCTTGCTGCTGCTGCTGGGCCAGCAATAGTTTATTTTTTATTTGAGCAAGCGGCAAAGCGACTCGTTGCGACGAAGCCATCGATTGCGTTCCGGACGTTTTCGTGACATGCTTAACGGCGATTTGTTTGATCAAAGGAGTTGCCGGCGTCGTGGCAGTCGCTGTTGACGTTACTGCTGGTGATGATGGCGTCGACGCAGCCTTGATGGGCACTTTGATCTTGTTCCCTAAAACAAGATGTTATTATTAATAAACTGATTATGGGAACTGATGGGGTTTTGAAGCCAAACAAAATGAATAAATTACAAGTAAACGGACTTACCTTGTGCCGATGCATTGGAGGATGTACTCGAGGTAGTCAGTACATGTAGTTTACCGTCTGGCATTTGAACCAGCTGCTGCCCAGGGTTTAATCCGCGAACACTCACTTTACCATCTGGTCCTCTAATGATCTGCACCTTGTGTGGGGTGGGCGTAGACGGCGCAGACTGCGTGCTGGACGTGCTGGCCACAGCAGAGGAACCAGAGGCTGCCGATGTGTTTCCAGCTGGTGAGCGAGCAACCTGCGTCACCGCCTGCTGAATAATTCGAGTTGTGCCGTCGGGATTCTTTACAATGACGCGCCTGCTGCCAATGACCTGTCCTTTGACTGCAGGCAAAATATAAGTGCTTAGCGATGTGTTTGATTGATAAAGCTTGCTTTTTACCTGGGGTTATGGAACGGGTGGCCTCGCTACTGCCGACCAGTTTCCGCTGCTGGTGAACGGCGCGTTGCAATTTCAGTTGTTGTTCCATTTTTTCCTTTACATCTTCGCTCGATTTCGGAGCCAATTGAACTCGGCCAGGAGAATCGTTGCTTGAAGTGCTCGGACCATTATTGCCACTCGCTTCTATTTGGCGGGATGCCACGGAGCGCGTCACTGTCGACAGTCGTGCCTTTTCCTGTTTTTCGCCAATAAACTTGATCTCCCATAATTCCAGCTTGTCTTCTTCGACCCATTCCTCGCTGATTTGTGGCTCGGTTGGCTGCGGCGATTCAGCACGCTTTCGTTTTCGCAGCCCAGACCTTATTGAAGTTACTTCTGCAGGTTGGAAGAGACGCAATAGAAAATAAGAATATATATTAATTGCATATGATAACCAGTAGATTCCGAAGGGGTTGTTATTTCCAAAGAGGTTAAAATAAACAAAATACAAACATTTGTGTCTTAACAATAATTGAGCACTAAATTTAATTGTATTCAAAGGACTCACCTCTAATAGTCTTTGGCATTTCCAGTGGGATTACAACTTTTCGCCGCAAATAGCTCGTTTTTTCGCCATACCGGCCTGCATGTCGAAGCTTCAGCAACTCCAAGGTTACGATCTCGGTTTCTGTGGTCACCTGATGCTTGCCATCTGCGGACGGTGGCTTCGCTATCATATCGTCCCAGCGGAGACAAGACCACAATATTCGCAGCTGAAGGGCTAGGCAGGACAGAGTAGTGGCGTTGGACGTGCGATAGGACCAGCAAGTTCGGAACAGGGGACGGGAGCATTGATATTGCCAAATAGTGTTGTTTTTCGCAGCGTGATGGAAACCACTGGCTGTGGACTTTCCGCCCAATCGCGCCAGCTTGAGGAGCTCGAAACGGGGCAACACCAGGAGGCTGCGCTTCTTTTTATTAGTGAGAAAAGTGGAAATGAGGGGGTACCTCGAATACGCTGGCTTCTTGGAAATCGTTGCCTTGTCCTCGGTTTTTACAGCTTGCTCGTACAGTTTGGCTGCATCGTTGAGGAGATAGACACGACCCCGAGGAGAATTCGACGAATAAACGCGTTCCGTTCCGTTCTCATAATACTCCCGTTCGTACTTCTTCACACACTCGCGCTTCACCGGGCGAGGAGTGATGGGAAACCTTCGATTCTGCTTGTTGGGCGGTATATCCTTGTCCAACGTTTGATCCAAAACGTCCTTTGTACCAATATACGTCTTTTTGGATTTCTGGTTGCGCTTTCGCCGCCACCCGGGAGTCGTGTCAACATCCTCAGCGTTACCACCAGCACACGCGGACGTTAAGCCAGCTACTATGGAATCTTCGGTGCTCTCGATTTCAACATTACTGCAGACGTCCATGCTCTCGATGTAGTCCATCTTGTCGGAGTCCTGAGTGTTCGAGTCGGGAGTGGTATTGCTGCCGCTACTGGGATTATCTTCTTGCTTGATTTTGGTGTTGGCAGAGTCGGGTTCCGGCAACAAGAACTCGGCCAAATACTCATCTGTAAAGGGCACAGCATGTGGTCTCGCCTGCTCCCAATCATGGAGCAAATCGAGCGGCGCTTCGGATTCTGGTGACTTTCCATCTTCCGATTCATCTGCAGCAAGCTGGGCAGAGTCCCTCTTGCCCTCTGTGAGCTTCTGCTCGAGAATAGAGGGTTTCTTAACAGCTCCCAATATGGCAGCGACGGTCTCCTTCGAGCCATTCCCCGCGGTGTGAGCCTTTCGCAGCAAAAGCAAGAGTTCCTTCTTAGCGCGCGCTTTCTGGAGACACAGCGGCGAGTAGCAAGTATTTTGCGTTATTTGAGATACGGCGTTTGAGTTTGTGTTGCATTCCTTTGTGTAGCAACGGAAAGTCTTTGCGAAGCGATTCAGCTGACTGAACTGCAGGCGCACCGTCTGAATCTGTTTGGCAAGCGAGTTTACAAGCTCAAGGTTTACGTTGGCAGGACCACCTTTGGCCGCAGCTTCGGTTAGGCGAAGAAGACGTTTCTCCAGATACGTTTGCTTGCTGCTGGCTGCAGCATTTGTATGCGAAGAGACCAGTGGCTTCAGCTCAGAGTCGACTTTGCCAGCAATTTGCTCCTCGACCTCCGCCAATTTCATTCGGCGCTCCAACAGATCGTCTAAGCGACATTTTCGAGCCACTTTTGGGTAGTAAACTCGGCCGGGGGCGCTAAGGGCTTTGCTCACGTCTATGCATCCCCTGGCCTTGTCCTTAACATCCTCGATGACTTTTACATTTGTATATTGCTCTGGTAAATAGTGGCACACCTGACCATCCACATTGCTTGACTCACACTGCTGCATAAAACGCTGCGTTCGCGGGTCGACTAATATAATTTCATTGACGGCCTTCTCTTCCCCCATGGTGTAATGTACGTACACTCTGTTGTGCCCCATGGGTTGAGCTCGTCTTGCCCGAACACCGCAGCGTCGGCTGCTCGAGAGCCAGAGCCATCCCCACTGTCCATGCACACGGTACTCTTCCCCCTTTTGCTTCCAGACTTGGTGCTTGAGACCCAGAGAATACTTGATGTAGTTGAAGGCCAAGCGGTTTCGCTCCTCCTCATCATCACGCTCCCGCTTCTCTCGCTTCTCCAACTTCTTTCGCTCCTCTCGTTCGCCACTGGTTATGCGCTGGAGAGCTGTGTGGCCCAGTTGCTCGTGCCAAACGTTGGCGAAGACAACGCTCTTCAGAGACGATTGAAACAGCAGCAAGACAGCCGCGAAATCCGTCGCGCGCCGGGCGTTCAGGACAGCATTGTTCCAAACTTTCTTGTTAGCCACCCAGTTGGGGTTCAGGAAAGGGGCTGCTATATTTGACTCGAAGTTGATCAGAGTTTGCCTGAGGGTTGTGATCATATTCTCGGTCGATCCCATGGTAATGCCAATCCATTTGAAGTCGGAGGCAGTTGTCAGCGAAAACTTGTGGGACAGATGACGGCGCTTGTCCCGCTCCTCGTTCCGCTGCGGTTTGTTTAATGCAATCGGGTTTGTGGAATACTGATTAATGTAATTTTTGAATCCTTGCTCCATGCCCAGCTTAAAGTAAAGCGTGCCGTTGCTCAACTGATTTGACTTTTGTCGCGTGACCATTTTGGTTTCTTCCTGCTTCTTTGTACCCTCCACCGCCTGGCTCTCAGCTTTGGCATCACCCTCCTCAGCTGCCGCGTCCGCTGCCTCTTTTTCAATTTGTTCGTTCGTAGCCTCTTGTTCAATCTCAATCAGACTTCGCTTGGTGTGCTTGTGCTCATTGGTAAGCGTCTCAGTCAGTTTCATTTGGCGCTCAATTTCATCCCTGCGCTCCACCAGCTGGGCATGTAGTCGAGCTTCCAGTTCTTCGGGGTCCAGTCGATTAAGCAGCAACTTTAACTTGCCGGTCGTGCTGTAGTACCAGCAGCTGCAGTCCGTTTGATCTTCGATGAAAATGCGTCGCGCGACAAACCAATATTTGCGTCCGTGCCGATCAACACCCAGACTGTCATGCCGGATGAGGACCCCCTGTTTTTCCTGTGGCAGCACGCAGTCAATTACACCACTGACCTTATGTGATCGACAGAGGCCGCACTGCCAGTCCTCGGTAGGCACGTCATTCATTGGCGGGTCCACGCATTCCAGGTGATAGACGGCCGGGCAGGTTTCACAGCATAGTAAGTCACCGAGTCGATGGCATACGCGGCAGTGGTCATCGTAATGAATCGGCCCCTCCTGGAGCATTACGTCGCGTACGGAATTGGCAGTTAAAAATTGGTCTGCCAAAAACTGGAGCACTTCGAGACGATTGTCAATGGCCGTGTAGGGGTATTCCGTCCTACTCAAAATGTGATACACATTCCGATCGAATGTCTTGTCACTTTCCACGTAGCTGCGCAACACCTCTGGCCACGTTATGGTGTCTATCAGATAGAGGCTGATGTTGACGGTATCCTTTTGATCCAGCGGCCCGAAATGCGTGCCCTGCGCGTCCTCTTCTCGCAGAATCGCCTTCAGAAGCATTATGTGGATGTCCGTCAGGAGAGCACTCTGCTCGTCACAGGCAAGCGCTGCGGCAAAGTCTTCAAATCGGAATGGCGACAGGCGCACCAAATGGCGGAAACGTCGAAGTACTTCGTAGATACTGAGGGCGCGTAAAACGTGAGCATTAGCTATGGACAAGTCCTCCGAAGACTCTGGTAGTTCTAGCGCAGCGTATTGCCGCCCTTCTTGCAGCCACACGGGTTCCGGGCTGGGCGGACGTGCGGGACGGCCGGTGCCGTTCTGATTAAAGCTGCACACGGAGAACTCGGATTCGCTTTCATTCGCTGCGTCCAGGCTTTCATCGTCGCTGGGGGTGAGTAGCATATCGTCCTCATTTTCGGACTTGTCTTCTTCGGAATCGCCAAAATCCGACCCATAGTGATACTCTGACTCGTACCCTACAAAAACAGGTATGGGCATTTATTAAAATATTTGTATTTCAGCATTTACCTCTCAAGCGATTGCATGAAATGTAGCCTGACATTTTGTGACATTTATTTTGTATTATTTCGTATTTTGGCATTAGGCGTTAGTGACAGCACTATCGGTCGTGCTAACGGAACCCCCATTCAAAAGTAGGCCTTTCAGCTCAATATTACAGAATTAAAGGAATGTTTCCTTGAACCTTGTCCACAGTGACTAGTGTAATAAATATAAGTTTTAAACTTGTCGCACTAGGAATAAATAAATTTAAAAAGAGGTAGCTTACAGCGGAGAGCCAATGTTTGTTTACAAGTTTGACACTATTTATTTTAAATATACTAGAATATCTACTAGAATAATGTTTAAAAAAACTGTTAAAAACTGGGAGTTATAAATAATAATACTAAATGCTGCTGAAATACGGAGCTCAAATGCCATGTATCGAAAGGATATAAAGCCATTCAAAAACTATCTGTGGTGCAAACGGATTTTTCACGCTACCCTTGATACCAACAGAAATTTGAATTTCCAAATTTTCTGATAATTTGTACAGGATTAAAGTGGTACAGGAAACGGTTTATGAAACTTTTCCAATCTTCATGCACACTCAAAAGGTAAATAAAAACATCAATAAGTACAACAATTACCTTTCCTGCCGGAGTAACTGCTAGTATTGGGTTGCACAGTCGACTTGCGTCCGCGTCCCCTCTTGGCGGCGCTCCCTCGACTGCTGCGGTTGTGATTGTTGTGGCTGCTCCGGCTGCCCTCGTCGCTTTGCGGGGATATGCCCCTGGAGGCTGACGGCGTGCTTGGCTGCGACTTACCTTCGCTTAGATATTTAGGCTTCTTGAGCAGTTGGTAGCTGAATCGTCCTGATGCCCGCTCATTCGGCGTCTTTGGCGGCCGACCACGTTTCCGGCTACCGCGACCGCTCATTTCGATTGTGTTTCCTCTGTTTACGCTGTTAATTTTGATTTGGCTTCCTCTTTCTTACGCGTGGGTGCGGCTGTATTCAGAGTCGGTTCCGTGTTTTCACTCCGGAGATGCACATTTGATCTGGAACAAGAATTAAATTGTTTATTGCAAACTGCTTCTGCTTGCGGGTCGCTTTTCAGTCACCAGCCATTTACGGACACACTCAAACACACTTTTACTCGATGGCACATACAGGGAAAAAATCGATCAGATTCGCAATGGCTAATTGCTCGCAAGTCACTTTCTCAGGGACTTAACAAAAACTGCAAGATATTTTTGTATAGCAAAAACCCGCCAAAACAAGCACCTTTCTATTAAGGATAGTTCCGATTTAATATATTAAAAGAAGGCTGAATTTGTACAGTACAGAACGGCCTGTATGTATGTGTGCGAGGAAATGAAGCCAACGCACATTGTCCGCCATTTAAAGAACTGTGAAAATTTTCCCGCATGCGAAAACGTTTTGTTTTCTTTTAAAAACAACACAGGTTGCCACTGTACATTACCCTGCATATTGAAAAACAATTGCCGAGTTTTTAACACACTAATATTAAGTATTTTTAACTATCTTCTAAACGACTCGAGCCTTTTACCTAACATTTTAGATCAGAGATGGAAGAAACATGAACGGTAGAGCTGGGTTTCGATTCGATTTCGATTCGATTTAATCGATCTTTTTTTTCTTAAGAA
>JAEIHY010017941.1:0-13374 GCA_018904565.1 Drosophila tsacasi | reverse complement strand
GGCTCAGAAAAGTAAAAATTCGATACCTCGATAGTACCATCGATAGTTTCCCAGCTCTACCGCCCACTGTAATTCGATTATCTCAAAAACTGTCTGTTATTCTAACCTAACTCATGAAATTTGCACCAAATATTATCTAAGCTTCCCCTAGTAAGCCAATATACCGTGCATATTTACATACTCTCTTGAGTTACGATTTTTGCTGCCCTCTTTTGTATGGAGCCGACCCCGATGTTAGTTGACTGTAATGCGATTTTCTCAAAAACGTACGGTTAGAATGAAATGAAACTTTGCGGAGAAAAGCTAGAATAAATATCATTCGTCTTGATTTATCATTATACTGCACACTCTCTGTAAGAAAATTGCGAAAACACGGTTTTGCAAACGCTTTTTTTAATAGATCCAATTGTCAAATCCTCCCAAACTCAATGGAAAACGATAGCAAATTCTTTTCTTAGCATATAGCAACTTTAGTTTGTTCGATTTAGTTGTTTATTTACGAAATAAATAAAAACACTGGTATGTTCCATTTTCCCACCGTTCCATTTCGACGCTAATTTGACGGACATCTATGGTAACTTATGTAGTTACTGCTTTATTTAATGCCAACATTTTAAAATATGGGCAGAAATTAAAATTGAAAAAATATTTATTTCGATATTATATTCCAAAATTTGCGCACGGGCCTGATTACAAGGAATACTGAGGAACCTTATTTTTTACATTTTTTACACATACATAAGGTCATAGAATTAAGATTTCTTTTAATTTATTATTAATTTTTTTTTGTTATGTTTTGCGATGTTTTTTAAGCCGATTTTATATTTTGAAAACATCGACCACTATCGACATCGATGTTTTCGGTCGAACTTGCATCACTAGCGCGGTCAAAAAAAAGGGATGTCTTCAAAATAAAAATGTATGTAACGATAAAAACTTGTTATGCAATTTTCTTTCTTACATACACAGGCTTTCATGTATTGTTATTCATGTATTGACAAAAAATATCAAATAAAAATATCGGTTTTTCGATATTTGGGCAGCAAAAAACGTGATATAAATATATCATCTTTGAAAAATATCGATATATTGACCCCTACTTTTAAATCGATGTTGCAGTAGCGACGGTCACATTCAAACTACCGATTCGTCCATTTCCGCCAAATGGGACGTCAGAGGTGGAACATCGACCATTTTTCGAAAACATCGATGACATCGATTTCGAAACATCAACATCGATGTTTTCATCGATGTCTTCGCTTCAGCATCACTAATTTCGTGGAACCTTGCGGACTTGCCATACGAAATTACTCAAGTAAAGGTTAGTAAAATTATAGAGAAAAGTAGCCTGGTCGCTCTGATTTTCACTGCGAAGCGAGTAAAAAGTCAAGGCCTACTCAGGTACAAGTGGTTTCCGAATTATAGCCTCAAAATTTTCCACGATGTGAGAGAAAAGCGATTAGATTTGTGCATGTGTATCCGTGTGCGTGTGGCTGTGTCTGTGCACGTCCTCGTTTCTTTGACGGCGAAAAAGTCAAGATGTGATCAATAAAAGTGCGGAAAACCCGAAGGCTGCGGCGTCACTGGAAAAAGCGATGATTAAACAGTCGAAAACCGAGGCAAACAAGAAGTTAATCAAATGAATCACTCCGAAAGGCACACAAAGAAAGTTTTGCCCTCATGGGTGTGTGAGTGTAGGTACACATATTCATGCAACAAAATGGCGGCGGCACTTCGGAAAATCTGAAATGCTGTTGACGTTGCGGCCGTTAGTTATCTGTCCCGTTCTCTCTCTCTCTCTTTCTCTCCCCTCTGGGAAGACACCTACCCCTCGGCTTGAGTTTTCCCTATTTTACTTACAGCCTCACTTTTTGGCGTGTGTCTTGCTCTCCGATCTCTCCCGTATAGTATTCACATACATATGTGAGCGCTAGTGTTTTGTGCACCAGTAGAGACTGAGTGCGTTTCCATAGATCGATTGTTTTTAAGCAATATCCCCTTGAAACAACCTAAAAAAGACTTGGCGATGTGGGTGTGCCACTTGGCCAGTTAAATATGCAGACGCGCGGCCCCAGCAAACACTTGTACACGAGTCGAGCGCTCGAATTGAGGTCAAAATCATCCACAACTGGGACGGGACGGCAGCGGGAGTGGGCGGGTGTGTTTCCTCGGGTCGGGGTCGACGCCTCGCTGCAACGGGGTGGGTTTTTTCGCATTGGGGTGTTTAGTTTAGTTTAGGACTTGGGAACAGCGGGGAAGGCATTATTGCAGGAGAATCGAAAATATGTATGTATGTATGTACCCGCACACACACAGACGGGGCTTGGAGACAAAGACAGTGCAGGGTTGTTCCCGCAATACATACATAGGCACAAGCACCTTACCCACAGCTGCGGAGAAAGAGACTACCGACGACCAACGACGTCTATCCCCAATCAATTTAGGCAGCAAATAAGTACCAGCAGTGACTCAGCACGCTAATCAGCATATACTAGATATCCCACTGCTGCTGTTGATGTTTGTTTCCCGGGGTCAAGAGACTTTAATTCGATGGCGCAGAAGAGCGAGAGCGAGAGCTCCAAAGCTGAGGCCATAAACCTCAACACAAAGAAAGGACACCGACACACAGACAGATCCAGCTTCTAGCAATTCGGCCATCCCGCTTGCTCTCTGCGTTCTCTCCAGTATCCAGTATGGTAAGCGCGCGCCAAACAAAGAAAGTGGGAACAAAGAAGTGCTGCTGGCTGGCAGGCAAAGCAAGGCACATGAGTCAGTCGAGCGAAAGTAACTAACTACTAAGCTTAGTTGGGCGCAAAAGTTTTCAGTTGGTTAGTTAGCATTGATTAAACCTGTGTGCTGTGATTAATTGCAATCTTCTCAGCACTTGTGTCCAGCCTGGCAATGCCACACACACAAACACGTTTCAGTGGGAATGCGGCAGTGCTCGTTTCAATTGGTGGGAGAGCAGGGAGTAGGATGGGGACTGAGAAATAAACTTGAAGGCGCTCAGCGAGGTTATTTCCATTAAATGCACATTTCCAGTTTTCATTGGCTGCCTCTGTTGTTGTTATTGTTCCGACGCAGCAGTTGAAATTGATTGTAAACAAAAGCAGGCACTCACACATACACACACATACACATGTAACATCCGATCGAGAAGTCTTTAAATTACGGTAGCTTACATGTATGCACTCGTACTCAAACGGGAGCGACGATCAGTTAACGTGTATATTCTTGTCACAATTGTATGTAATACAGTTAGTTCCGTCTGGTCCTACATTTTTTGCTCGTGTAATCTGTATATTTTAGTCTTACCTATTTCCTTGACCGTCTTTCTAATTCACTGCTCATCCACGCCTCTTGTCTTCCCCTCCGCCATCCAGGATTCCCATATACGCAAGGCAATACCGATACCCGAGTGTGACGAAACGGAGAGACCAATACCAGGTGTTACGCAGGACTCCACGCAACTCCACTCCACCTACTGAGAAGAGGAAGCAGCAGCAGCATCCCAACTCTACACAGGATCCAACCATCTAAGCAACCCCTTCCTTGTCTCTGTGTGCGTACGCGTGTGTGTGTTAAAATTTGTGTATCCGTCCGAGGATCTGTCGAGGACTAGTAACGACCAACAGGACCAGATCCCCAATACCCAGACCCATCCCCAAGGAAACGGGGATAACAGAGGAGACACAAAGAACGGGAGGAGACCCACCCACGTGCAAGCAGGAGCACGCTACCTTTTCGCCCCCGAGTCGATCCAGAAAAGCAATCACCATTCCTCTATCAACGTACGACGCCGCTCCCCTTTTGCACTCTTACGACGACAGTCCGCAACGTTGGGACATCACCAACGGGCACCAGGCAGGCGTCATCATAGATCAGTTCCGGGGCGGTAAAGCGATCACCATTGAGGGAGGCACCAGCACCGGTGATACGGCGAGCATCGGCGGCGGCAGCGATTTACGACTGGTAATAACGGCCAATCCCAGCGAGATCGAGCGCAATTACGAGCAGCCAACCAATCGCGGTGGTGGCGGAGGCGGCGGCGTTATCGGCGTCAGCTGCGGTGGCCAAACCCCACCGACACCCTCGGTCGGCAAAACCCTGCTAAACACCAGTCCCAATCTCTTGCCGATCACCACAGCGACCGATACGTTCAATAACCTCAAGAATTTGGTTAAGATCGACAAGGGCTCCTCGCCCTCGGCATCGAATCAGGGAGGCGGCAGCGGCAACTATCGCAAGGGCTCCAACGGCTCCGGCTTTAAGAGCGGCGGCGGCGGCAACAACGGAACTCC
This sequence comes from Drosophila tsacasi, assembly GCA_018904565.1. Classification (NCBI taxonomy): domain Eukaryota; kingdom Metazoa; phylum Arthropoda; class Insecta; order Diptera; family Drosophilidae; genus Drosophila; species Drosophila tsacasi. Next base: position 9,073 of record JAEIHY010017941.1, on the reverse strand, counting down.
ACCGGCCTTGAGCAGCAGCGAGCATCAGGGCGGCAGGAACGGCAGCCGATCATCTGGTGGACCGACCGGACACTTTTCCACTGGCTATAGCAAGAATTCCGCCAAAATTCGCCAACACGACAGTGAGGTGAGCCCAAGACCTCGACGATCTTACCAGGGTGACTCGTCGTCGTCGCGTTACTATCCAAAGAATAGTGACATTTTGGGTCAAGGCATCAACAGCGGCAGCACCGACAGCTACAACGGCTCCTCCGGTAGATACCAGCAGGACCAGCAAGGCGGAGCGCATCGTGGTAGTCGCAGCAACTATCACTCCAACTCCGATGGCAGCTACAATCGATCAATAAACTCGAACTCCGCCGGCGGTGGTGGTGGTTCTGGAGGACCTGGTTCAGTCGGCAGCTCTGGCGGCGGCAATTATCGCTCCGCCCGCAACTACGAGAACGGCAATGGGAGCAACGGACCGCAGCCACGTTACGGCAGCGGCAACGGGAACGGCAACAGCAGTAATAGTAACTCCAATTCCAACACCTCGTCTAGCTACAACGGAAACGCCTCGAGCTCTATCAGCAGCGGAAAGACAGCATCTTCGTATGGGGCTTCGCGCGGCGGCAATGATGGAGGCGTGAGTGGCGGATATAGCAACAATTACCGCGACAGCTACGAGGACTCGCCATCGCACCAGCGCTACACCAACAACGGCCTTGAGCGGAACGGAGGCGGAGGAGGATCAGGAGCGGGATCGGGCGGTGGACCTCGCACTTACGGCAGGTCGGACTACGATCGTGGAGCTGCGCCCAGTCGCACGCCAACCCAGCGCAACGGCAATGCGTCGTCGGTTCAGAACTCTGGCTCCACTTCTAACTCTTCGAACATTTCTCTGAACTCAACATCAACAGCAGCAGGAGGAGGATCAGCTTCGCATAACCACCAGCAGCAGCAGTCACACCATCAACAGCAGCAGCACCACCAGCACCAGCACCAGGAACGATCCCAGGCGGGCAAGGCAACCACACCTCCGCCGATTACCGGACGCTGGATACCACCATCGCTGCGTCCGCAGCATGGACTCACCCAGAGCGAGAAGAACGACGCCGTGTTCCGGCGCGTGAGGGGTATCCTGAACAAGCTAACGCCCGAGAAGTTCCAAGAGCTGAGCGATGAGCTACTGAAGCTCGACCTCAACTCGATTGTCATTCTGAACGGCGTGATTCTGCTGATTTTCGACAAGGCCTTGGACGAGCCGAAGTACTCGTCTATGTACGCGCAGCTCTGCAAGCGTCTGTCCGAGGAAGCCCCGTCATTCGACAAGGAACCAAACAACTCTTGCACCTTTTTACGCCTTCTGATCGCCGTCTGTCGCGACAAGTTCAACAATCGACTGAAGCGCGACGAGAACGACAACCGACCGCCACCCGAAAATGAGGCCGACGAGGAGGAGCGCCGCCATTTGGCGAAGCAGCGCATGCTCGGCAACGTCAAGTTCATCGGCGAGCTCAACAAGCTCGACATGCTGTCGAAGACCGTGCTGCATCAGTGCATCATGGAGCTATTGGACAAGAAGAAGAAGCGTACGGCCGGTGCGCAGGAAATGTGCGAGGACATGGAATGCCTGGCTCAGCTGCTCAAGACTTGCGGCAAGAATCTGGATTCAGAACAGGGCAAAGAGCTGATGAACCAGTACTTCGAGACGCTTGAACGTCGGTCAAAGTCTTCTGAATATCCACCAAGGATTCGCTTCATGCTGAAGGATGTCATCGAGCTGCGCCAGAATCATTGGGTGCCACGCAAGTTGGGCACAACTGACGGCCCCGTCCCCATAAAGCAAATACGCTCGGACGACGACTCGATCATTCGCACCCCGTTCCCCAATCGTAACCGGGACATGCGCAACAACGATCGCGACTCGGACAGCTGGATGAATCGATTCCATCTGAATATACAGCCCGGCGGCTACAATGACATGTTTAGCGGACTGAGTGTCACGGGAGCTTCTCCGATTGTCTCACCGTGAGTAATAACATTTTGTTTTTTAGCTTGGATATATCTTTATCCAAGATTTGGGGGTGCAACCTACACAAGTAGTTGGAAGAGGGGCTTCTGTAAATGTGGCCTGGTTCCATTTTATGTAGGTCACTAGCAAAAAAGAAAGTATATGTAAATTATAGTTAATTGGGTCAGCCCAAGGTGGAGGTAACCTTGCCGTGACCCACTTATTTATAATTACTTTTCTTTCATATTTAATTAAATATGTAAATTGAGTTTTTTAGTGTATGAGTTTCCATAAAGAAGCTTATGTATATCGGGGACTTTTAGAGTATTATCATACAACATATTCCTAAATATTCCTCTTTATTTCTGTCTCAGGTTTGCTACCAGCTCGAATCGAGGAGATCGGGATCGCGATAATCGCCAGTATAACAATCGCGGCGATCGCAACAACCGGGATCGCGATCAGGGTGGCGTCGGTGGAGCCAACTATGGCAATCGCTACAACAAACACAACCAGAATGGCGGAGGCAGCGGCGGCGGCGGTCCAGGAGGAGGCTCCTCCAACAACCGCGATCGGGACGATTCGCGCCGGAACAATGATCGCGACAGGGATCGCAACGACGGACAATATGGGGGCAATCAGCTGCTGGGTAGCAAGGAGTTGGCACCGAGGTTCAAGCGCAACTTGATCACCACGAACCAGGATGCGGTGGAGAACTTGCAAATGCGCCCGGCAGCCAACTCCTTGCTCTTCCGAGCGGCCTCCCAGAACCAGAAGTTCCCGGGCACGCTGCCCATCTCGACGCCGCCCAACGGCAGCAGCAGCAGCAACCAAGGCGGCAGCGGTGCCCAGGGCAAGGATCAGGGTCAGCTGTCCAACTCTCACTACCCGATGCTGGGCACGCCCACCTCCCATCTGATGAATCCGACTCGTCCATCGTCGACCCCGTCCGCGGAGTACGCTGACAACCGGACGCTGCTGGGAGTGCAGCAGGAGAGGGGCCTTAAGTCGACCTCTTCGTCGCCGAACTTTGGCTCTGCATCGGAGAAGTTGGGCGAGCAGACGACCGACGGCACGGCGAGCAGGAAGGGCTCGCACGATGGCAGGGATCAGGGCAAGAGTGGATCATTGGAGAGACCCAGCACCCCGGCCGGAGGCGCTGGCACGGCCAAGCAGCAGCAGAAGAAGGACAAGGGCCCTAGCAAGGAGGAGCTGTCCAAAAAGGCCACCCAGTACTTCAAGGAGAAGTTCTACTACGAAGAGGAGCATACAGAGGATGCAAAGGTTGGTGAGGAGGTCAAGGTGGCGGAGGAGGAGGGTGAGGCAAAGCCGGCTGATGGCGAAGCTGCTCCAGGGGATGAGACTGAAGCAAAGGATGAGGCCGCCACACCTTCGGGCACTCCAGATCGCTTCACTGAGCTGGTGGATGGATTCCTCGAGCTGAAGCTGCCCGAGAAGTCGCTGAAGGATGTGTGCATCACCCTGCTGATGGACGTGTTGGATCGTGTGAACGATGTCTACTTGGATCGTGTTGTGCGCTTCCTGCAGGCCCTGCGCAAGCAGTCCACCATCAAGCCCAACGTCTTGGTCGAGGTCTTCAAGCAGTTGGTCAACAAAATGAACGAGCGCGAGGCACTGAACCCACGTATCACGACCCTCGTGGCCAGCGTGCTGGCCAAGACCGTGTGCGAGCCGGCTCTGCTGAAGCTGAACGATGTGGCCAACTACACGGACAACGGACAGCACTATCCGCTGTTCCTGCTCGTGCTGCAGCAGCTGTCCAAGAGCATCGGCAAGGAGGCACTGGAGGAGAAGTTCCGAGCCAGCAAGGTGGATCTGATGAACAGCCTGCCGGAGACGGACCGCAACAAGGAGCGGCTAGCCGCTATTCTGGAGGACCGTCAGCTGTCGTTCCTCTATCCCCTGCTGAAGGTTCAGGCCGAGATGCTGAAACAGCTGCAGGCCGATCCCAATCCCCAAAACTTCTACAAGTGGATCAAGGCCAATGTCGACAACAAGTACTACAAGGACCCGGGCTTCATCCAGGCCCTCATGACCGTGGTGGTCAAGTACGTGACCAAGGAGTCGTCGCTGGCCCCCGGCCTGGACCCCAAGGAGCACCCGGAGAAGGCAGTGACCCAGAAGGAGCAGCAGCTGCTTGAGACCTACAGCCAGATGCTGCAGACCTTCCTTGCCCACAACGAGCTACAGCTGATGGCCCTCTACGCCCTGCAGTCGTTCTGCTACAATGAGAATTTCCCCAAGGGTAAGTGAACTTCAATCTTCAATCTATCTGCTGCCAGCCACTAACCTTTGTGTTTTGCTTCCCTTGTTAGGCATGCTGTGCCGTTGGTTCAAATATCTGTATGAATCTGAAATTATCGAGGAGGAGGCCTTCGTTCTGTGGAAAGAGGAGATTTCCGACCAATATCCGGGCAAGGGATCCGCCCTGTTCCAAGTGAACGCCTGGCTGACCTGGCTGCAGGAAGCAGAGTCCGAGGACGACGAGGATTAGTCGGGAAACCCGCCTGACCCGCATTACGACAGCGCTATATGTTTATCACTTCCAATATATTTATTCACAAATCGATAATCGATAATGATTACATGATGAAAAATAAGAATATTTAACAAAGCAAACCTTAAGCAAAAGATAACGAGCAGGATGAAAGTTTGAAAGCGCGATTTGCAAATCTTAGTCAAATTATAGTAGAAGAAAAAAAAAAACAAAAAAAAAAGCAATTAATCCAAATTATTTGATATTCAAACAAGTTTAACGAAACAATTACCAATAAATAAAACGCAATAGAGAGACGCAGCAAACAAACTATATTTAATCCCATACAAGAACGCATAAACGCAAGCGAAATTAGTAAATTACCATTGACATTTTCAAGCATATTATACGAACGTAACTAACCATTAATTAGTGAATTTCATCTCGACCCTTTTTTTATTGTCTAAATATAACAACCGGAACTGATTTTCTAATCGAATAATAATCTTTGATTTCCGTTCTCTCAGCCTCCTTATTTGACATACTGTCTCTCTCTCGCTCGATTCCCCGATTGTGTATTTAATTAAGTAGGTCAAATATCAAAGCGACAACGTAAATATATATGGAAAAACAAGCAAACAAACGAAAACACCAATCGATGTGTGCTGAGGGAGAGCGAAACAACAAAAATCTGATTGTAATTGTGAACAAAAAATATCGTATATATGTATTTTAACTCAACAACGCGTAAACATACAAAAATCTCGCCCACATCATATAGAGCCTTAAATAAATGCAACCAACACTGCGAACGGCGAACATTGAAGTGTTTTATTTCCTCAACGGAGCTAACTTTCAATTTATACTTTGGCGCGACTTATCTATAGCTATAGCAAGCACTTTTGGGGAACCCTGGTTTATGCCGTACTTTCCAGCACTGTCAGCCGCTCCAAGTCAAAATCGGCATTTTCATCAATGGAGAGTGTAGCTGTTAAGGAAAGGAACACCAAAAATTAGTTTAATTTTCCTTCCTTATTCACGATTGTGGCGCGCTCAAGTGATGCTGAAAACATGGATTCGTCTTGACAAAAAATATTAAATAAAAATATCGCTATTTCGATATTTCGGCAAACAAAAATTCGTGATATAAATATATCATCTTTAGAAAAAATATCGATATATTGATATTTTGAAATCAAATCAAAATCTGCACTTTCATCGTATCATTTGTTTTTATTTGCAAAACCCTAGAAATACCCTCCTATATCTGGATTCACTGCATCAATGGAGAGTGCAGCTGTTGATGAAAAGCCCAAGGCCGCCGGAGCCGGCTTGTTCACCTCACACATCTTCAATTTGGACGGGGGGCATGTGCAGTTCACGGGCCGAGTTCTTAAAATGCAGGGAAGCACGCTGCTCTTTATCAACGGTCGGGAGGCGGAAACCTTTGACGAGCTAGCCATGGCCATGCCCGACCGCTATGACGCCAAGGGCACGGCCATATCCGCCTCCATCATGGGCGATCGGAGCCAAACCGACTCGTCCATCCTGGCCGAAAAGCTGAGCAAGCGCTACCAGCGGCAGTTCTACGTGAGCGTCAACGTCCAAATGGACCGACTGATGCTCCCGCTGTTCGAGAAGGCGCTAGTCACCTACATGCACGACCATCTGGAGCTCTTCGTCTGAGTACGTACTTCATATTTACCCCGGAGTCGTTGTATTTATTTCTGGTTCACGTGCACACACAGGGGCCGCCACCGATGACACGGCGCCGCGTGGGGGTCACTGCCGCTGGATGCGTCTATTTCGGGGGCTCGCCGGCGACCCCACGGACGCAGCAGCGATCTTGTCTGGGCCCGCCGATCTCCGATCACCGCTCAGACGGCATGCGTCGGCCGAGTGAGCGCGCAGTTGAAACGTATCGCAGAACAACCGATTTTTGTACAATAAATTTATTGCCCTAAGTAAGTTTACAGACTGCTGGACTGTTGGTCGTATCAATTTTGTGTGTCGCGACTCGCGATAGTGCCCACTGTGTAAGGCGCAGGAGGTCAGCCGCTGGGGGAGTGATCGCATGCCGGCCGCATGCTGACCACGGTTCTATCTCGTTCGTGAAGGTCAGTTAATAGGCTGCACCGATGGCTCGGGTTTGATTTTTCCACGGAATTGTTTTGCGTTTGTTTACGTGACGAAGATTGGCGGCAGATCATGTTCAACGAAAAGGCTTGAAAGTGAATTGGAAGGCACCCTTGGGTTTGACTTTATTTTTCTGTGTTTAAGAATCAACTATCAAGGAGTAGTGTCTTTTGAACTTACATTCAAATAAGTTTACAGATGCTTATCCATTCTTCGCTCACTCGATGTTTTGGTACATTTATATTAAGTTAAAAAATCTTGTACTTTAGTGGACTTTCATTAAATTCGTTGTGATAGGTAGGCATAATTGAACCGTAAGAAAAGGGCCTTACATCTCTGTGTTATGGTTGTAATCTTTTATTTTGAAAGACTGGCATTAGCTTACGTGATGATCAGCAGGTACCATGAAAGTGTGTTTTGAAAGTGAATTTGTTCACAATATATTTTGTATATTAAACATATAGAAAATATACATTAGATCTTAACGTTATCAAGAATGAAACTGATCATGAAATTACAAGAAATCTAATTACATTTAGGAGCCTTTCACGTATTATTCGTTTTCCTCTTATTAAATACTTTGTTTTTATATTGTTCAAAATTCTATTTCTGCAATAAAAATGGTTACTACGTAATTCCCAAGAGCATTAATCGGTTTTGACCATGATTGGCATAAATATGTGTTATAGAACTCATGTAGCAAGTAATCAAAAATCTTTGCAGTACTTTGCCCAATGGTGAATTGTGAGTTTTTTTTTATTTTGATCATTACCTAGCTAAATCAAGTTCAATTATTTTAAGATCAGATTAGTTTTATTTATAAACTTAAGGGTTTTAAGGAGTTTTATAGTTTGGAACACAGTGAAGTAACCATTAATTGATTTGCCCAGAAAATGATCACAAACAAATTTTATAATAACTAAATGTTGTACAAGATTTTATGTTACTTTGTGGTTTATAAAAGTTAAATGCGAGTTATTGCCAAAAATCATACACATTTCGATTTGTCAATAAAATCTTAGTACAAAAAATTTAATATTGAAACAAAAAATCTAAAAAGTTGTAACTCAATTTATCAGAATTTAAGAACTAAACAATCCAAAAAAAAAACCTTAATTATTTAACGCTGGATCGTTAACCTATTCTAAATTTTAAAGATCAATTTCCAATTCACCTGATAAAATTATGAACCTTTCAATTCGGCTTCCCAAAGTTAGTTTCCCTTTTTCGTGTTTCTTTATTTTTGGTATAGTTTGACAATAAAAAAAACTTTCTGAAATCCTCAAATTTCTTAATCAAAATTTCCTATAATCCATTTGGGCTACAATATGTACTATCAGAATTAAATTCCTAAAAGCACTCTTATGTTTATATTTAAAAGCTACATCACTCATAAATAGTGTATCAATCAGCCAAAAGAAAAAGTAAAGTCACTTCCTGCGTGACTGCCACAAAATCCAATGATTGTGATATCCAATTTCTGGTTCGCTCTCCTCTAAAACCTTTCTGATATCGAGAACAAATGTTTGTACTCAAAAGAACTTTGTGAAGCTAGAATTACCTGCAATCTCGAGTATCTATTGGCATCCTCAGACTTACTGCTCCGACGTCTATCGTAAATCTAAGTCGCGCGATTAGACCCCCGCCAAGAATGTCAGTCGTATATTGTGAAAAAAAGCCACCAGCGGCTTCTAGTTAGCCGCCAGGGAACTTCAATACACTTACGTACCATTGAAAACTTTTCCGCTAAAGGTAACCAGAAAGAACAACAAAAATCGACAAATTAGGAAATGAAACAAAAAACAAAAAAATTGTGCTGTGCGCCTCATAATGCCCAGTCTAGACGAGATATTGTCAGAGGCGTATCAGCGGGCCAGCAGTGGTGGTAACTGAAGCAATAGGAGCGATATGCTCCTAAATAGCAGCACCCATTGAACGGGTGTAAAAATAGAGCCCCTGCCGGAAGGTCTGGGCTCCGGCGACTGTTGTGTGTGGGCTCCCACGAATGTCTGGAATGTTTTTTCCTTTTTGGCCATATCAGACTCTGTCTGGCGATAAGCGGCGTATAAATAATAGTTCCGAGTCGCCCGAAAGTCGAGGAGCCCGCTGTAATAAACCATCAATGGATGGTGCAGATGATGGCGGGGCAGCTCCATGCCGCAGATGCATGCCCGGCCCGGTGTGACCGTGCTCGAGTGTCCGTGTCCCAGGGAGTGATGAGTGGCGGGCCCGGGGCTGGGCCTGATGGACTTTGGATGTCTGTGGCTTGGCGGCAACAAAGCAATTAGCCTTCCGCGGCGAGCATAGTCAGAGGCAGTCAGCTGCCGTATCAGCTCCCAGTGGGTTCCACCGCACCGCCCGATAACACTGGCTGGACTTGGACTGGACCCTTCTCCGTCGCTCCATCCCAGCGTCGCTGCATCTCTGCATTCTGGTGATAAAAAATC
>JAEIHY010017934.1:0-16476 GCA_018904565.1 Drosophila tsacasi | reverse complement strand
ATTTCTGTGCCCCCAATGGCTATGGGCCGAATTGATTTCAGCTTGTAGCGATTGGTAAAGACAACAACTGTGGTTTTCGCTGGATTGATATTCAGCCCCACGTCTCTGCCCCAGTCTAAGCTTAGTCTTAGGCCCAGTGTGATCCTGTCGCACGCGACACAGACAGAAGTCACTTTTTCGCAAACCAGTTCAAGCACTGATTTCAGCGAAACTTGATGAAGGATTTTAATGCAATTAATTTTAATGTATTATATATAAATTTATCTTAACAATGTTATGAGCTAACTTAAAAATATTAAGTAGTTTATATATTAATTGAATTTTAATAATTTTCTTTTCTTGTTTTTTTTTTACTACTTAATTAAATCAGAGAAGTATAAATGTGGTCTCTCTTAACTCTTTGCAATCTCCCAGTGATAATAGAAAGCAAAAGTCCCAGCATAGTTCCTCTGCTTTGTAGACTTTTATCATGATGGATACACAAATGGAACATTTTGATAAGAAAACAGAAATGAAATATTTTTTAAAGTTGAAAATTAAGCTTATATATTAAAAAGGCATTACAAAATTACATTATTTTTGTGGAGTTCACACTCTCGTTTATCCAAAATAAAAGTATATTCCCAAAAACTTGACTTCTAGAAAGTCCAAGCATAGTCGTTGTCTCCCTGTGGCGTTTGCGGCTGCTGCTGCTGCTGCAACTGATCCGGCTGCAGCGGCGTCATTACCTGCTGCTGCATCTGCATTCCCTGCTCCATTCCCTGCGCCTGCTGGAAGTCAAGTTGCGACTGCTGCTGATAGTCGAGCGTTGTGGGCTCGTTGGGCGAGTCAACCAAGTATACTTGCGACTGCAATGGTTGGCCGCCCAAACCTGCTGCCATCTGCTGCTGGTGATGTACGGCGTAGTCGCCATCATCAAAGACTTCCTTCTTAATGCGCACCCGGGTTCCATCGTCCTCTTCGTCGCTCTCCGAGATGTCCAGATCGTCGTCGATGCCCAAGCCGTTGTTCATGCCGCCCGTGGACATTTCCGCCGGCATCTGCATGGCCGCTGAATCATCATCGAGTGTGGCCAGACCCATTCCAGCCGCAGAAGCGGCGGCCGCAGCAGCGGCACTCGTGCTGGCCTCCGTCGAACCGTAAGCACCATTGTCATCCTGAGCGTTGGGCATGAAGTCGGAAAAGGCGACCTGCAGGCTAGTCGGTTCGCCAAGATTTTGTCGCGGCTTGTGCATGGCCAGGAAGTCGGAGGGATCGTAGTTCGGGTCTACGTCCATGGACTCATCTGCAAGTTATCGAGTAATGTTGTAATCAACAGGGTTTAACGATGAGGAGAACCAATGGCGGACTGGACTGGGTGGGGACAAGACATCGGGGGCACAACACAGAAATTAGAATTGGAAAATAGAGACCTTGCTGCTGTTGAGCGTAGTAGCCGGCGCCCACGCCACTCAACTGCACCATTGCTTCGGCCACCTGCTGGCTGTCGTCCTCTCCGACCGGCTCCTCTGCTCGGGTGATATATCAGATAATATCGCAAAAAGAATCCAGACAACGTCAGCGACCAAAAGTTGTTGGTTGATGGTTAATAATCAATTTCGAAACAAAGACCAGGGACCAAAATCAGTTAAAGTTTCAATATTCAGGCACTAAAATTATGTAGACTTACACTTCCCCCAGCATGCAATATGAGCGTTTTCGGAGGGTTTTGTGATACTTTTTTATGGGGATTTACACACTCATAAAGTGTGCAGAAAAGAGTCCGAAAAGAGAGTTTTTTCATAAAGAGCGCACTTTTTAGAGTCCGATATAACTCTTTTCTGAGGGTGAAAGTTGTGCTTTCACCCTCCGCATGAAGCAGTGAAAACCCTCCGAAAACGCACATAAAAGTTGCCTTTTCAGACACTCTAATTGGTAAAAAAATAGCTTTTTATGTGCGTTTTTCAGGCACTAAAATCGCTCCTAAAAGCTTTTAAAAGCTGCTATAAATGTAAGTTTTAACTTAAAACTTATTCCTAATTCATTAAATAAAAACATACAAGCTAAAAGCTAATTTTTCTAAATTACCTTAAACTAAAAAATATGCCGTTTTATTGGCTTAACAAAAATCTTGTAATATTCATAATAATATTATTTTAAGAAGTTTTATAAACATTTCATGACCGAAGTATTTTCCATAAAAAGGCTCTAGGCCGCGTCTACACACCTGCCAACTGCTGTTCCTCGATGTCGATCTCTGTCTTTATGTTCTTTGGATCGATGTAGTCATCGCCGGAGGCATGCATGCGCTCACCCTGATCCAAAATGCTAGCCGCATTGTTCTCGTCCTCGGAGACCTCTTGGAAGTCCTCCTCCTCGTCATCGTCCTCGTCGTCCGTCGAGCATTGCAGGTCTAATGGAGAACAAATTAATTTTAGAAAACGATATACGGAAACAAACACTCACTGATTTGTGCATTACCAGGAACTGAAACAAGATGCAAGTTAAATTAAAATTAGAAAATTAGACTAGCTAAAATGTAACGAAAGGGCATGCAACAATTTGGCTACCAAAGAAGGTTAAATAGGGTTAGTAACTATGCGTTAGTAGGCAATTAAATGCTCAAGCTTTGGAAGTCCAAATAAAAATAGTTTGCATGCAAAGGCAGTTAAGAAAAGCATATAATGGGTAGCAATAAATTTTCGGTGTCATGTGTTTTAATCATTTGGATGCAGGTGAGTTCGTGTGCTGGCTCGCTGGCTTAGTTGGGTTCAGTCGGTGATTAGAGGCTTACCTTCATCCAGGAAGTAAGCTTGCGTGTGACTCATGTTTGAGGCAAGGCTGTCCTTCCTCGGACGACCCCGACCACGCTTAACCGGATTCTGGGCTTTGACTACAAGAAAAGGTAAAAGTTTTTGGAGTTCGCTGGTCGCAACAGGTTTAAGTTGTTCGAGAATTATTGGGCGTCTCCGGAAATTATCGCAAAATATGTTCTGGCTGTACATAACTTTATTTTTTAAACTGTAGCGCTTCTAAAAATTCCCTAAATAACAACCTTCGTTGATTATACTCTAAATAATTTAAGGGAATTCAGCTAGTAAATTGACTATTGTCTATTACTTTACATTTCCAACCTTTTTTTTACATTTAACCTGAATACTTCGGTGGATATCAGAGAACACATATAGGCAGTTTCGATATTTAATACAATCGATATTTTAACTTTGCAGTATAAGCGATCAATCGATTTTCTGGTTTATATATCGGACTCATTTTCGGGCTTTGCATAATCTATCACTGTTGGAAATAATACGACAGAAGCTAATAAGAATATCGATTTAAAGATATTTTACATATAATCAGTAATTATACAAAAAAATAATAAATACGAATAAAGTGATAATTTCATAAATGTTAATAATCGATAATGACGAATAAATCGATATTTAAATTTTAAACATCGAATTTTGTTCTATATTTCAATCATTAAATTTTTAAACTTTACGTATTATCTTGGTATATATCAGACTTTTCTATAGATACACATCCCTACTTTAGGGATAAGTAAGATGCATGCATTGCGTTGATGTGGGAGATTTTAATTTTAAAAGAGATCTGATGGCTACATGAATATCTAGATAAGGACCATTAAGATCATCCGTTGAGAGCTTAAGTTCACACTACGCCATTAGGATTAGTAGAAGCAGATAGATCCCTTCGGATCCGTGTTGACCATAACCACAGGGCTCTAATTTTATATATTTCTAGATATATATTTGTTGATTTCGAAATGAAGAAGAAAGCATGATCAATACCAATAGTTTCACAAGTTCCGTGGGAGAGATTAAATGTAAAAATGTATATGTATGCATACGTAGTAATATAGTTACATGGATCCTCGCCCCTTCCGGCGAGGGTGTGTTATAAGGAAAGAGACTCTGGGAGACCCACTTACCCTCCTCAACGGGATCTCGCTGCTTGCGGGGTCTTCCCCTGCCCCGCTTCACCTCACCCGGGCCTGGGGCCTGACTCTTTCGCAATGACGGCGTCGAATGTGACATGCCAATTTCCGCTCCCATTCCGCGGTGAATGGAGTTTGGTGGCATTGCGGTGTTTCCGTGACCCTCCACGTCGATGTAATCGTCGCCGGGCGAGCTTCCTCGACTGCCACGTCCAAAGTCGTAGTCATCGTTGCCCCAAGCCTCGTCAAACTCGGGTGCGTTCTCCCTGGCCCGCTCCTGGGTCTTGGCTATGTTTTCCTCCAGCTGGGCGCAGTGCTCCGTGAACTACGTTTGGATGTTTAGTTTCAGATGCAGTACCTAAAGTCTCGTTTTACACACCTCTTCCAATTGCGATTGTCCGTGCTCTAGCATCTTCCTGGCGAACTTCGTGTACCGCGAATCGGCGCCATTGTACTGCTCGCAGTTGGTGACAATCAGCTCTATGTCGGCCAGGTACTCTGCTCGACTGTGGTACCGATGGGCTGTATGGAAAGTAAGGCTTAATACCACTCAGAAGTTAGCAAATTACTTTCGTGAAATTACCATCGATGTTCTTTCCGATCGTCTCCAGGTCCATCGGCCGCTTGATAACACTGTAATAGTCCTTGACCTGCTTCTTGTTGACCGGCTTAAGGAAGGGCCAGCTCTCGCTTAGGTGCTTGATCTGCGTGTGCAGCTTGTCGAAAATGAAGGAGAGAGCCACCTGGTCGTCGTCGTCCAGCAGTGGATTGATGGCCTTCTCCAAACGCATTAACTTGTCCTCACGCTCGGCCAGCAGCTCGAAACAACTCGAGAACATGCGCTGGGCGGCCACCGTGTATGCGCTCTGCGATCCATTGTAGATCAGCGAGTTGTCCACAATCTGCTTCAGGTCTTCCAGGAACATCTCGCGACTCGTGTAACGCCGCTGGCGAATGTACTCGCGCATGGTTTGCAGGTCCATGGGCTTGGTCACGACGCGATAATAGTCGGGCACCCGCTTGGCGCTGACGGGGAAGAGGAAGGGCGACACATCTGGCATGGAGCGCAGTTCGTTGAGGATGAGCTCCAGGATGGACGAGAGCACCACCACCGGATCGGTGCGCCTGCGATTGGCGGTCTTGTTGTGCCTCTGCAGGTAGTCGCAGTGGGGATCGCCACCCACTCGCCGCTTCTTCTTGCCCATCGCATCCCGGGGCACCTTCAGAGTTAGACCCGAGCCGGAGCCCATGCGACGCCTGCCGTCGTCACCCACGTGCCGCTTGAGCACCTTGCTGCTCAGAGTCACCTTGGTTCCGTCGACATTCACCAGATCGTCGTCGTCCATGGCCATCTCCCTCTCGCTCTGATCGTCCAAGTCGTCGGCCAGGGAGGGATTCGAGTGGGAGAGGCCGCTCTGCATGCCCGTGTACAGTGGACAGGCCTTGTTGGTGCGCATGTGGCCCACTTGACCGCAGGCACCGCACTTGAGCTTCAGGTCCGGCTTGAGCTTGAACTTCTTGCGCGAGGGACTGACCTCCTTGTAGGCACTGTCCCGCTCCTTGTGCGAGTGGCCGCCAGAGCTCTTGGGGTCGCCCAGCGAGGTGGGCATGCCGCCCGGCTGCAGCTTCTGATTCTGGGCCAGCTGTGCTAGTCGCTCGCGCTCCTGGTTCCGCTTGATGCGACGCAGCTGCTCCTGGATGCGCCGCTTCTCCCGCTTCATCTCCTCCTTCTGCTGCTCGTCCAGCGTGGCAAACTGCTTGATAAACTGCTCGTCCTTGGTGGTGCGAATCTTGATGTAGGCATCGATGACCGGCTGACGACGCACCGTCTCCACGCGGGTATACTCCTTGCCGTCGTTGCCCTTGAAGGTGCGCGTGATGCGCAGGATCCGGCCCTGATTGTTGCTGGCCAGCGGCTGCTGAGAGGGATCCTCCTTGGCCTTGGCTCCCTTGGCGCCGCCCTGTCCTCCCCCATCGCCGTGTTCCTCGTCCAGCTGCCGCAGCAGCTCCTGGCGCTCTTGCTCCTCGCGCTCCAGCGATAGCTGAGTCGATGTCTTCTTGTTGGAGAGCATGTTCTCGAGGTTCTTGCCGAGCTCCTCGAGGTCTGATTCCTCGGAGGCCGAGGACTCCGCCTCGTCGGTGGACAGCACCTCCGCGCTGGCCAACACTCTGTTCTGCAGATCAAAGATGCGCTGGCACTCTTCTTTGTAGCGCTCCTGGTGCTCCGCAATGGAGAAGCGGTTGCCGCGGGAGAACTTGTCCATGCCCTCCTCGCCAGCCTTCGCCTTCTCCGTGGACAGCGTGCGCACCACATCGATGACCTCCCAACGCGACAGCTTCTTGATCTCCTCCTCCGGCACCTTGAATTTTCGCAGCAGCTCCTTTGCCCGCTGAAGCGGCAAGCGACGAAGATCGGCGTCGGTTCCGGTCACCGATCGCTTTGGCTGTGACTCCTGCTCTTCCTTGGTTTGCTGTAGGCAGGACACGTTTTAATTTTAATTTCAAATACTGCGTGGAGTTGGGATCTTACCGTGGGCTTGTTGGGCACCCGAACGTAGGAGAATCCTTCGCCACAACCCGTGGGATCTGCCGGCCCGCTCAACTGCAGCAGGCACTTGCCCCGCATGGCTTGTATGTAGGCACGGGTGGTGTTCCACGGCGCCACTTTTACTTCGTCGTCGAGCTTCAGCTGTGCCTCCTCGTCGTCGTCCTCTTGGGGGGCGAACAAAAACTTCTCACCGTAGCCTGCGTCCTAAAAGTAAAGATAGAATACATTAAAAATTTACCTTGCGGAACCTCTGCTGATCTCACCTTCAGTCGCTGTTCAGCCGCAATCATGCTGAAGTAGGCGCAGCACTGCTCCGGCGAGACCATCGCCCGAATCTCCTCCTCGGACGGAAGGCGGAACTCCGGCTTTATCACCCACCAGTTGGAGTCCATGCCTGTGCGCTTGAAGTCTGCGCACTGTTTCAGCCGCTTTCGAATGCTGCTCTCCGAGTGAGCGGGAAAGGCCTTCTTGATGTCGTCCATACGGATGCGTCGCGGATTGTCGCGACTCTTCCAGAACAGGCGGTAGATAAACACCTGAAAGTCATAAAAGAAATAAAAAGCTATAGAGAAACATTCCGATAATTAAAAGAAATGGCAGCAAACCTGTAGAAAGTCGCGCGTGAAGTTGTTGGCCCGCTTGGAATTCGGACCCGGCACCTCGTACAGCGGACACTCCTGGCCGACCGTGAAGATGGCATTGACCGCCCGGATCCAGTAGCTGTTTCTGGTCCGAATCACGAGGAAATCGTTGCTCGACATCTTGTGCGGGTAGATGGGAGCGCGGTACATGTTGTTCTCAATCGCCTGGATACACTGGCCCGGATGGAGGATGCCCAGGAAGGGGCTGGTGTGGGCGAAGGCCACCTCGCCGTAAACATAATCCTGCGGCCCGCTGTCCTTCTCCGCCTTGCGCTTGTAGTAGTTCTTGATCTTGGAGCACATGCCCACCTGGTTCATCAGCGGCGGATGCTCCTCGCAGAACTCGGTGAGCACGATGTCCCCGTCCTTGCCACTGAGATCCTCCGGGTTTCGCATGAAGAAAACGTCGCCACCGCCGGAAGCAATGCGCTCCACCTCGCGCTGCTTGGCCTTCTTCACGATGTGCTTCAGCAGCGGAAAGACGGCATGGTGCGAGACCTGGGCCAGTGGGCCGTGCGAGTACTTCTTGAGGGGAGGACGGTGGAAAGAGCGCAGCTTCATGGGACCCATGTGCGTGGGTACGAAGGGAGCCCGCAACTCCACAACGGGCGTTGAGTGCTGGATGAGATTTCCGCCGCCCACTTTTAGACGCAGCGTGGGCTCCGTTTTGGGTGTGTAGTACCTTTGGGAACAAGAGGTTAAGCGTCTGTTTTGCACAAGAAATACGCCTCGCTTACGTGTCGTTGGATATATTAAAGGGATCCCGGTCCGGACTCTTCGGCGGCGGTGGCGGGGCGTCCTCTGCCAGCACGTTGATCACGCCCGCCTTGCCCAGCAGGATCTTTGACTTCTTCACGTGCGGATGCGGAATCTTGATCTTCGGCGGTGGACCCGTGTTCTTGTTGATCTTCGAGGGGTCAATGTCGTCGGGAATGCCCAGGATAATGTTCTCATCGTTGGGGTCCAGCGTGAGTACTTTCGGCTTGGGCACCTTGGCCATCTGCTGGGCATCCCAAATGACCTCCTCCTCCCACTTGTGGTAGATGAGCTCCTCGTTCTCCACCGGGAACAAACTGTACCAGGTGTCGTCGGGCACCTCTGCTGGCTTTGCCTGAGCACTGAAATCGAGACGGACGGCGTTGATACCACGGAAATAGGAACACAATTTTACTCTCTTTACTTTTGCTGTGCTTTTTTGCTGGCCGCTCCGGATCCCTGCTTGGTGCCTCCACCGCTGTTCCCCACCGGCAGCGCCGTCTTTCCCGGCTGGCTGAAGGCACCGGCTGTTCGCGAACCGCTGGAGGGAAGCCATCCGGCTGCGTTCGTCTTGGAGTTGAGCTTCTGCATCACCTTGGCCTTGATGTCATTGCCATCCCAGACGACGTCGTCTTCCCAGTGCAGCTGGGAGACCATCAGAAAGGCGTCATCCGCAATGGTGGGCTCGTCCTCTTCCTCCGGAATGACCCGCCGCTCGTCCTTGGGCTGCGTCTGCGCGGAAGAGCCCAGCGCTTTCGTCTTGAAGCCATAGTTGAATCCCTCCCCGGAATCGGGCACATCCAGCATGTCGTACCAGATCTGCGCCGGGCCATAACGCCAGTCGGCCACTTTGGGCTTCTGATCACTGTTCTCCCCATTATCCGGCCCCTCCGGTCGCACATCCTCGCTGTTAAGGTCGCCCAGCAGCTTGTCCTCGTCGTCGGACATGCACTCCACCGGCGTTGGCTCGCAGGCGTAGTGCAAGCTGAAGCCGCGCTTTCGTGGTTCCTCGGTGTCGCTGGCAGAATCAGATCCACCGGTATTGGTCAGCTGCATTGCAAAATCATCGATTAGTTCGCATATTCACTCACTTTTATTTCCCCACCTTTTGATCCCGCGACTGGTTACGTTTCCTGCGGCGTTTGCGTACATGCCGCCAAATCTGGGGCAGGCTCGTTGGTTTACCAGGACCGAACAGCCGCGAGAAGCGCAGCACTTTCTGCGGACGGAAGTCCGGGAAAAGCTCTCGCACATCAACATTCTGGTATTTGGAGGGAAGAATGTCAGCCAGAGGCGTGTCCAGTCTCCGATCCGCATCTAGATAGGGAACCAAATTGGATATATTGAAGTGTAAATAAGTTTGGTTCGTTATTTACCCTTGGCCTCGTTGGTCTTTGCGTCTTCACTGGGACTGGTTGTGGCTTCAACTGGTTTGGCGGGCTCATCAGTGCCACTGCCAGCGCCGGAGCGAATGGGCACACTTGGTGGTGGCATCAGCTCTTTGTCGTCCTTGGCTGCAAAAAGGTTAAATCGAAGACTACTGCGATTAGGATTTTGCTGTAAAGCCTTGTTAAAGGTTATCGAAGACTACTGCGATAAGAATTTGGTTGATATGCCTTGTTTCAGACACAGACACACTTACTCGGCTTGGCCTCCACCTTGGAGGCGGGAATAGCGTCCTCCAGATCGTCGAATGTGGACAATATCTGTGGTGTCTGCTCAGGCGGCGTGCGCGGACAATCCTCGGACAGTTCCGTGATGTCCGAGTAGTCGATGGCATCGTCCTGAGCTCTGACCGCACCATCCTCGTTTTCGCTTTTTACGCCCGCTTTCAGAGCATCGAAAGCACTCAGGCCACTGGTCTCCCCATTGTCAGATTTCTCAGCATCCTCGTCGTCGGACAAGGGTTCGGCCTCCTTGCGGTCAATAACCTCGAGCAGCATTGAGTCCAAACCCAATCTAAATGCAATATGAATGTATTCCACGGCCTTTTCAAGGATAGAACAGGTACTCACTTGCCCAGAGAGCTAATGTTCTCCCGCAGCTCCGCATCGAATCCGGTGCCAGTGCCAGATTCGTCCAGCAGTCTGCCCTCGGAATCGATGTTGCCGAAGAGAATGCCGGTTAAATCCATGCCCATGTCGGCGCCCCCATTGCCAATGGAGCCCTCGTCGTCGCTATTGTCCGACCCCGTGTCCATTTCCAATGTTTTTCAATGTTTACGCCGCTCAAATCAGAATTTCGTAAATTTTTCCATAAAGTGTTGCCACTGCACAAAGCGAAAGAGCAGAAACAAACAGTGTTGCCAGAACCAAAAACGGATTCCCCTCTAGAGGCGCTGTGAAATACCGCCAGATTCCGCTAGATCCATGTTCATCTCTTGATTTCCTAAAAAAAAAAAAAAAAAGTCTTCAAACTCTCGAATTTAAATTTTGAAACTCTCGAACTTGATTTCTACAAAAAAAAAAAACAAAGTAATCACATTCTCAAATTTGATTTCTTCAATAAAAAAAATTTCGAGAGTATTTTTGTATTCTTTTGTATTTTTTGCTCCTTTTGTTAGTATTATACCAATACAAGTGAAAAACTAAAAAAAATAACCGCTAGAAATTCCGCCTTCTTCGGCATCGAAATCCGCTAGAAATTCCGCTAGCCCCTAGGGCCATATTTTTTGCCGCTAGCATACCCTGAAATCCGCCAGATCTAGCGGCATTTCGCTAGAAATGGCAACACTGGAAACAAACGGTTGGGCAACGCTCTTCGCTCTCTGAACAGCTCTCTCTCACTCAAAATTCTCTTTGACGTCACAAATCCCAGTTTTGTGACGTCACAAGCAGAAACCATGGGGACCACCTTAACCCAATTGTACCAAATGGACGAATCGGTAAACAATAGAGCTGTAAAAACATCGATAGTACTATCGATTACAAAATTGTAATTCGATTGATATTATCGAAAATATAAATAGTTCGGCTTATCACTATCGAAAACATCGAGTGGGATCACTATCAATATATATATATATCAATATATCGATATTTTTCGAAAGATGATATCGATTACCAGACATACTTTTCGGTCACTAGCGACCAACGTTGCCAGATTTCCAAATCGGTAAATGTAAAAAGAGTTTTGACACTGGCGACTTTTGTGCACTGGTCATACTTAAAAGATTCAGCACCATTGGCGTTGCCAGACTGATGAGAAGTTGTGGGAAACTTTAATAAGGTGAATATCCATGCTAAATGAAATCTAATGATAACCATGACAAAACCCTTAAAGGGGGAAACCCCCATAACAAAAATGGTCCTTTAATCATTCTTATGCCTATATGTTTATTTTTTTTTTACTTTTTGTAATGCTCATTTCCTTTAACTGCGGTTAATACATGAGTATGTAATGTTGCTTAGCTAAAAATATGTTAATAAACGTTGAACAAATCGGGCAAGAGGCTGATCCAGTAGCGGTGCGGGCGTCTCAGGGGCAACATTTTCGAGCTTCTTATAAATAGGGAGGTGGATATTTATATCTGGCGAGCAGCTGCAGCCACCGAGGCAAATACCAGGGAAATAGCGGCACGCGCTTCTTCATATAATAGTGAGGGCATAGCTCCATATAGCATCTATCGTGCTTATCGCAATTCATGCATCTGCCACAGGAACAAGTGAGACCCCGCTCGCACCGGCTCTCGGTTTGATATTGAGAGCAAGTCTGGTTCAGTCGTCGGTAGCAATACAAACGCTCCCTGCAGCCCTCATTGACTTCCACTGCGAAATAATTCTCTTTCCCCGGGCAATCGGCTGCGACATTATCACCGTCATCGTCATCTCTGCACCTAGAAAAAGAAATAATTAAAATATAAAACATTTTTTTTTTTTTATTCGTATTTAATTTAAAAGGACAACTTACCAATCTTGGCAGATCGCTAAGTGCAGAGCACAAGCCACTATTAGCAGTTGGGCAAAACCGAACTGCACTAGAGACCGCATCTCAGCCTTCTCCTGTCCTTTTTTGGTCCTGTGACGGCCTTTTATACTCGCAGACCCAAATTAGATTGTAATCTATGTGAATGTCTTTGCATAGATTAATTAATCAGTCCTGTGCACTGGGGCGTGGCCGACTGGTTCTGGCCGTGAATTGCGTAGGTCAATGGTGAGGTCCTAGTTTTCTTATGCTATCTTAAAATAAGATAAAAAAATAAAAATATTTACCAGTTGTCCTTTAAAAATTTAAGCTCTCAATTGTGTTGCTTAAATAAGTTCTTATTTATTTATATTTTTTTTTATTATACATACATACATATATATTTGAGCTCTACTGTATTTTGCTGTAGAACTTTCGCGTCCAAGACTGACATTTGCTATAATTTAAAACAACGTCGAGGTCAAGTGCAATTAATTCATACTAAGGATTATTGGGGTTAGGATTCATTGATTAGGAATTTATTTAAGCTCTAGGGTATCCCGTCATTTCTAGGACAATTTCATTGTTCCATGTTTAAGGTAACTCAAAAGATATTGTTTTCTTGGTGCTCCTCTACTTGTGTGACATTTGTGAACATTTCATCTTAAAGTTTCTCAATTCGCCTTGAGTAATAGCATTGCCCTTATTATGATTTAGGTGTACTATGTCCTGTATTATCAAAGTACGGTTATGGGTCACAACTAGGTTGTGAAAGCGATGGCTTCTGCAAGAGAGGTTGTTTTTGTTATTATTATGTATAATTTTTAGCGTCCCTGAAACGTACCCCAAAGGCATGTATGACTTAATCTTAGTGCGGTTTACTTCCCTTCCCAGCCATGGACAAACGACCAACTGGACATAGTTAAATTCAGAGTAATAGTTGAAGAAATCCTTCAAAATAGCACGAGTTTCTGACGCACTCAATGCAACCAGATTCATATTAAAGGACGATAAGTTAAGCTTTATAAAATCGGTTTTCCAAGCTGTAAATATGTACATATGTATGTATGTATGTATTGTATGAATATCTAAGGTTCCGATAAAGATATATTGCACTCACGGCCAAGGTTCGGGGAAAGGTTAGTTTGAAGATCACGGACACTGGGCAGTTTCTTCCGAATTTGAAGGAAAAATATCACCATCAGAATGAATATGTGTCCGCGAAACTTGCTCAACGCATTTCTCTGTGCCCAGCTTCGAAGATAAATTACCATTTAGCGAGCTGGACAGGACCAAAGTCGTTAACTATCGGTATTTTTGTCATAAAAATATGTTCATTATATTTCTCACCAATAGGCTGCAATTCGAATATGTAGTTAACTAGCTTATTCTGATCAACGGTTAGTTTTCTCGAGAAGCTGATGTCACATAAAATATTGGAGTCAATGTGGCGAACAATGACTATGGGACACATTCCGCCGTGTGTCGCTACAAATGTCCAATTCCCGGAATTCCTCTTCATGGAATTGGTGATTTTCACCTGAGCTTGAGTCACCTTGTTGGTTAGTTGTTCGGTGTAGCTGTGACTGTCATCTTGGGTAATAGAATAGTATAAAGTATTTTCTTGATTTGTTCTCTTTATTTGAAGGGTCCACCTTCGGGAAAGCTCTACATTAACAATACTTACCAATGTGCACATATATGTCCAGGTCGGAATCAGCATCTGCTATTCCCATAACACGAGACCCGAAGGTATATATCGGTCTATTAGGAAAGTCAGACCACAGTGCCTTTTTTAGATCAGTTATTATCCGGTCATATCCGCGCATTTGAATATTATGAGCCTCGTCCACTTTTTTCTTCAGGGTTTCCCAGAAGTCAATCGAATCTTTGTGAATATTTATAATAATTTTTGTCATTTATATCAATATAGTTTCATAAATTCAACACACTTTTATTTATTTAATTTGAAGAAATGTATAAAACTCACCGAGATCCATTTTATTCAAAAAGCTTTTACTGCATGTAACTTTTGAAATTAATGTGGTTCCCCCAATTCTGCTGCTAAACCAATGCTTTTAATATAGATCTGAGCTAGAGGTGTAGAAACATCGATGACATGGAGAGCTGGTCAATAGTACTCTCGATATTTTCGAGGTTTTCCAAAAAAATATTCGATAGTTATGAAAAATTAACAATTGTTATATTATTTTATGTACATAGTCATCATAGAAGACCGAGAATTCTTCAGAAGTTTGAGCAACATTAAGATCTAGAGTAAATAGAAAGTGGTTTCGAAAAAAGAAAAAATAGTGCAGGAGAAGGCTAGCTTTTACATTTTTATGTATTCCAATGACTTCGCTAATTTTTTGTTTGTTTTTTGTTCATCTCTTTACAATTCATTATAAAGTTTTTTCGATCACTTAGAGTGATAGGATATGCCTTATTCTGATTTTTTTACGCCATGTCATGTACGATGTTCAGCTTCGAAGATAAATTACCATGTAGCAAGCCGTAGAAGTAAACACGTTTTATATTTAAATTAAGTTATGCTCATTATTCTCACCAATAGGCTGCAAATGAAATATGTCGTTACCAGCTTATTCTGATCAACGGTTATCTTTCTTGAAAAGCTAATGTCATAAATAATATTCGAAGCCGGGCAATCGGTTGGCATGTCAATGTAATTGTCATTGCCATCTTAAAACTATTAATAAGGACAAAGAAAATATTCTAGATTCTTTTTTCCTTTCGCTTTATGGTTCCACTAGAGCTGGGATTTGATTTGATTTTCTTTTTCGGTTTAATAGCTTTTTTTGACTTTTGGAAAACATCGATTCTTTTTATGAGAATCGATTCTTGGATTTAAAAAAAAAAAAAATTTTTTCGATCTCCCAGTGAAAGAACTTATCTCCTCAGGTTGTTTGGCTAATAGTTAACTTAATTATTACTGAAGTTTGTTATTATTTTTATATAAATATTTTTGAGTTAAATATGTTCCTTATATTCATTATTATAAGCATTTCAGCTTATTACCTTTATTATAATTTCATTATTCATTATTAAAAACTAAACAAACAGGAAACTGATGTTTTAAATGCCTTGCATATTTTCCTCTGATTATATCGGCCATGCGAACTGTCTCTATTTATTTGAGCGATATTGTCGTTGGCGAAAACATCACCTTATCATCCGAGGTATTTGTGGAGATAGTCTCGCACTTACGACTGATAAGGTTCCTATTAGGCACAGATTACTCGAAGCGCAATGGGTAAGGAGAATTGTCGGACCTCAGTATTTTTGCACCACCATCTCGAGCAGATGAACAGAACCGAAAAATGACCGGAGAAACAGTGATTTTAGCCTACTCTGGTGGCTTGGACACCAGCTGCATTCTCAAATGGCTGCTGGACCAGCAGTACGAGGTTATCTGCGTTCTCGCTGATGTTGGCCAGAGGGAGGACTTTGTCGCTGCCGAAAAGAAGGCTCTCAAGATTGGTGCCAAGAAGGTGGGCTAGATGAGTTCCTCAATTTACAAGACCTTGCGCTGACTCTGTACCTCCTGTCCTCCAGGTTATTGTGGCTGATGTAAAGCAATCGTTCGTTGAGGATTACATCTGGCCGGCCATCCAGATGGGCCTTATCTACGAGGAGCGGTACCTGCTGGGCACCTCGCTGGCCCGTCCGTGTATTAGCGTAGCCTTGATGGAAGCGGCCCGCCAGTGTGGAGCCAAATACCTGGCCCACGGAGCCACCGGGAAAGGCAACGACCAGGTGCGGTTCGAGCTGTGTGCCTACGCCCTCAAGCCGGATCTTCAGGTGGGTCAGAACATCTGATAAGCCAAGCCATGGCCAGATTGTGTTGCCTTATCGCGAGCCAAGCAGCCGCACTTCCCCCATTTGTTTGTTTCAAACTCAAACCACTTATTAGTTACTATTTGTCAATATCACCAATACTTTCATGAAATATTTTCCATTTGCGTGAATAGTAATAATTAAGTAATAGATTATTAAAGATTTATAAAGTTTGAAAAAACTTGGTCAAATTGATTGAATAATATTTATTTAATGTTGTACTTCGCCTTTTTCAGATCATCGCTCCCTGGCGTGATGTGGAGTTCTGCCGGCGGTTCCAGGGCCGCCAAGATCTCATAACCTACGCCAAGGAGCACGGAATCGAAGTGAGCGCCAAACCGGCCACGCCCTGGAGCACTGACGCCAACATTCTGCACATCAGCTACGAGTCTGGCATCCTTGAGGATCCCAATACTGTGGCTCCGGGTAATCTCTACGAGATGACCGTTGATCCCCTGACAAAGGCGCCCCGAGACCCAGTTCGAGTGGTCATTGGGTTTGATCGGGGACTGCCCACCAGTGTGGAGGATTTGGTCAGCAGTCGTGTCTACACCAAACCACTGGAGATGCTGCAATTCCTGAACGAGCTGGGCGGATCGTATGGCATTGGGCGGATTGACATCGTTGAGAATCGGTACGTGGGACTGAAGTCCCGCGGTGTGTACGAGACACCCGGAGGTACTATCCTGTACGCAGCACACCAGGACCTTGAGGTGTTTGCCCTGGACCGCGAGGTACTTCGCACCAAGCAGGTCTTGCGGAATCGCATGGCGGACTACGTGTACAACGGATTCTGGTTCAGTCCGGAGGCTATCTATGCCCGCCGTTGCATT
>JAEIHY010017932.1:0-40287 GCA_018904565.1 Drosophila tsacasi | reverse complement strand
TCTAAACAGGCGGAGACACGACACTGGCAAGGGCGAGAACAAACAAAAGAAACCTCATGCAGCCGCCTTGGCTGGACAGCTGGCTATTAGTAAGAACCTGGCCATAAACCTCCGTATATACGCTATACAGCCGTAGAACAAGTAGCACGCCGTAGACGCCGTAGTCCCAGTCAGTCACGCAGCCAGAAATTAACCCACAAGCACGCGGACGTGGACGCAAATTGGAATAAGGGAAAGGTTGCCGGTGGCCCGCACTACCCCGGACCTCAGTTTTGGTAATTGGGGATACAGCACAGTGGTCGATATTTCCTTTGAAATCTTGGATAATGCGACCAGTTGAAGTTACAAGTTGTTGAGCAGAATATGAAAACGTTTGAGAATAATTATGAATTTTTTTAACCATTCAGCAATTTATATATAAATATTTTATTTATGCATATTAAAGACTAAGTTTAGCATAGACTTTTTATAACATCAAACTTTTAGTTCCTGCCTTTTTTGAAATTAACAATTAGAAAAATAAGGAACGAGCCGAAGTTCAGATTCTGCAGTTATATTTATAATTGATATTGCTTCGTTACTTTGTTATATTTTTAGTAGAGTCTGAATTTGCATACAACAATGTCAGTGTCATAGATTGCTTTTCACTTCTACCAAATATCTCTATCTACAGATGGCTAAAAGGAATAAACACATTGGGACAGTGTAATAATTTCAATAAAATGTATCTCTTTGATGAAGAACATTTTTCTATAATTCAATTTAAATAAAAATGACTTTGTAGTACAGCGGATGGTGTTTTTTATGACCTCAGGCCGGATTTATATAGTAATAAGTAAAAAAGCTAAAGCTACCAAGACCCAATGAAGTTGGCAACAAATGAAAGCGACTTTATTGTTGACTAACTCCCATGACTATTACTAATAGAGTCAAGGGAGTTAACTATATTTTATTCATCTATGTACATATTTTTTAAAACCAATCTGCAGCTTTAACAAGACTTTTCTTATGATTTTTGTCTCTAAAAATAAAGTGGTACTTCTTGTTTTATGTTTCGAAATCATAAATAGCTTCTTTAAATATATCTCAAATCATGCTGGCTGAAACTGCTATTGGTCCCATTGTATTTGTGGTAAAAGTTGAAAAAGAAAATTAAACGCAAAGCAAACAGAATGCAGGCCGCTGGTATCGCGTTCGAAATGAACAGTTTTAGGTTCCAGTTCCAGTCGGTCGTCTATCTAGTCTCAAGTGTTTTGCGGACAAATGTAAAACGTCGGACCCAAAAAAGGCTACATGTCGGATTTCGTACCTTAAAATAATTTATTAAATTTATTTGCATATAAAAACGTGCTCTTCTCTTAGTGTTCCGTTAATGTGCAAAAAATAAATATTTATGGATAAAAAGCTGTTTGACATATAACTTAAAACTGTGTAAATTCGTATGGAATATCAAGTGCCCAATTCGATTAAAGAACATTTCACTTAACCCTTGTGAAAAGCCATTAGTGGATATAATTGAATCACAGGACTTTTATTGCAGACAAATATTTTTATTCTTAAATTAAATTTGAGCCTATTAAAGCATGACATTGCAGTTGATATAGAGAAATAAATATGCATAAAGCTTTCCTTTAAAAGTGTGAAGTTTTTAAAATATACCTACAACATTTTTAGAAAATTGTATTTTATATCCGGAAAACAAATCCCTTTCAGTGCTGTGTTTGTGTAAAATCGAACTCCTTAGATTGGATAGCATTTTCCAGCGGATGTCGAGGCGTAAACGTGGCCCTATCTTATGGGTTGCATAAATTTGAGAAAGAATAACGCGTCACCTTCGCCAGCAGACCTAGAGACAAGTGTGTAAAGACTTTAAAGCGGCTGAACAAAAAATTAATTATAGCTGCTGCGTAAATGTTAATCAGTTGTTAGCCCGAAAATCCCAATTTGCCCCTGCCACGCCACCAAGCCACCAAGCCACCACACCCCCACAGCTGCCACAGTCTTTGACGTTTTCAGCATTGCGTTAAATAGCAGACGAATAAATTTGCATCAAAATGGATGAGAACGGCAAGTACTTTGTGGGAGTAATCATTTCGCCACCCAAGTCCCAAAATTCCCTGATTAAAAGTACCAGTATGTATTTCGTTAAGTGTACCGTACTGTGAGTAATAAGCGACAATGGCGTAAATGTCAAGGGGTTAGCCGGGATACTTGCCCCGCCGAAATAGCTGGTGGCTTTATTGGCCCATAACAAAGTCCCCAAAATGTTGCATATTACTTGCCACATGCTCTGCCCTCGATGTTTTTAGTAGACACAACCCTCTGCCCCTCCCCCCTACACCATAAAATAGTTGAATACTCTTAAAGCAAAGTCCGAAGAATTTTCCAAAATATTTTCACACACACAATTGCGACTCTTTCAGCCATCCGAGCGGCTATATTCATCCAGAAATGGTATCGCAGGCATCAGGCCCGTCGCGAAATGCAGAGGCGTTGCAACTGGCAGATCTTCCAGAACCTGGAGTATGCCAGCGAACAGGACCAGGCTGAGGTGAGTCAAATTCTAGGCTATAACCACAGGTGAAGGCGCTGCAGAAAAGAGCTAGAGAGAGCCCTCGACGACGGCGACGACGACGTCAGTCGAGTGCATTTGTAGAGTTTCAAAAGTCGATAGCAATCAACTCAGCCGTGAAACTTTGTCGCAAGTGCAACCTCGTCGAACCATTGTTGACCCACTCTGCTAATTTGTTTTCATTATCCATGTATTTTTTGTGTGTGTTTTCCCCGCAGCTATATAAATTCTTCAATGACCTCATTAAGCACATGCCCCAGGCGGCGGGCAGAAAGAATCAGTACCAAGGATCGGCACATGGTAAGTAGGAATTAATCTAGTAAGCGTGTTCCTCAATTCAAAATTTTAATTCATGTTTCTATCAGTTTCTGTGTTGGAGGAAAGGGACGACCTTGTGGAGGAGTTCGGGGACATTGTGAATGCCAAAATTGAGTTGCCAATACGAAAGAACCATATCGATCTCCTGATTGATGTCTTCCGCAAGAAAAGGGTAACCACAAACGATTCGAGTAAACTAATTGCAGACACTAAACTCGTTTGACTTTCAGGGAAACCGATTGCATCCCAAATATGTGGCACTAATCCTACGAGAAGCTGCGAAATCCCTGAAGCAGCTGCCTAATATTTCACCCGTGTCCACGGCTGTATCCCAACAGGTTACGGTGTGTGGTGATCTTCACGGCAAGTTGGACGATCTTCTTGTGGTTCTTCATAAGGTGGGTATAAGTTATACTTCTTGGTATAATATAATAAGATTTTTTCCACAGAACGGTCTTCCCTCATCTTCCAATCCCTACGTGTTCAATGGCGACTTCGTGGACAGGGGCAAGCGTGGCCTGGAGGTGCTCCTCCTCCTGCTCTCACTCTACTTGGCCTTTCCCCAGGCCGTATTCCTCAATAGGGGCAACCACGAGGATAGTGTGATGAATGCCCGCTATGGATTTATCCGCGAAGTGGAGAGCAAGTATCCTGTAAGTAGTACATCCTTTACTTGGGACTATAATAACTTTATAACGCGGCTTTACCCTTTAATGTAGCGAAATCACAAGCGCATATTGGCCTTCATCGACGAAGTCTACCGATGGCTCCCCCTGGGCTCCATTCTCAATAGTCGAGTGCTCATCGTGCACGGAGGTTTCTCGGATAACACCAGCTTGGATCTTATCAAGAGCATTGACAGGGGCAAGGTAGGAACCATAATATAAAATTAATTGGTATAAGCTTTAATGTTTTGCCTGCAGTATGTGTCCATTTTGCGGCCACCACTCACAGATGGCGAGCCCCTAGACAAGACCGAGTGGCAGCAGGTAATGCTTGAACATAGATATTTCTTCTATATTTAGCAAAGTATATAAATATCCTTTGTAACTCGACAGATTTTCGACATTATGTGGAGTGATCCCCAGGCCACGATGGGATGTGTTCCCAACACTCTGCGCGGAGCTGGCGTCTGGTTTGGTCCGGATGTCACCGATAACTTCCTGCAGCGCCACCGGCTCAGCTACGTGATTCGATCCCACGAATGCAAGCCCAATGGCCACGAGTTCATGCATGACAACAAGGTGGGTACATATTTCTGTCCCAATAAGTCGCCACCTAAGTAATCAATAATTCATATTAAACATGTATTTGTCACTCCCTTAATAGAGATTTCATATCTTGCCTCTACTCCATTTTGTGGAGTTTATCGCTGATTATACTTCTGAGCCAAGTTATTCAACAATAATGACCCCAATTATATATTTATCTAACATTGTCCTTCTGTGGTAATTAGATAATCAACTGTCATTTGCCAATACAAATTATATCCCTTACCTAACACAGAACGTTTAAATATTCATAATTAACAAATATGAATTTATGACATGAAGACAGCCAGCTCTTTAACCCCCTTGTCATTATTTTTGGCGTGTCATGCGGTTGCAATTTACATGCATAGTGAATTAAGGGGTTAAGTGCAATTGTACGTTTGCTTAATAGCATTGCAGCATTGTAATTGCATTTTATTGATTTTTGAAGACACCTGCCGGTAGCCAGAATTTCGTGTTATTACGAACAGTGTTTAAAAAACTGCAGTCGAGTAATTTACGAATTACAGTGAAATATTTATTATGTTGAAAATACGAAAATAATTTAGCATTGGTAGCTTGAAGGGCTAAAATAGTACTATAAAATGTTGTTGATTTAAAGAAGATAAATAATTTGGTAAAAATAATAATGTTTAGCATTTAAAATAGTTTTTGTTCGAAGTGCAAATTCCAGCTTTCCGAACTTAGACTTCTTACTTGTTATAAAAAATGTATAATAATAACTCTTTTAAAAGATAAACTTAATTTTAAATAAAGAAACAATTTCAGGCATTATTGTTAATGTAAATTCTTCAATCTAATATCTGCATTACAATTAATTTATATTTAATTTCACCTTTCATACCATTTTTTTTTCCCCTTCAGATAATTACGATTTTCTCGGCCTCCAACTACTATGCCATTGGATCCAACAAGGGCGCCTATATCCGGCTGAACAACCAGCTGATGCCCCACTTCGTTCAGTATATATCGGCGGCTTCGCAGACGAAGAGGCTGTCGTTCAAGCAGCGCATGGGCATCGTGGAGAGCTCCGCCCTCAAGGAGCTGGCGGTGCGGATGCGCGACCATCGGGACGAGCTGGAGGATGAGTTCAGGAAGTGCGACACCAAGGATAGTGGCTACATATCCATCTCGAACTGGTGTCTGGTGATGGAGAAGGTCACCAAGTTGGGGCTGCCCTGGCGACTCCTGCGCGATAAGCTGGCCCCGGGCACGGACAGCCAGAAGGTTAACTACTACAGGACACTGGATCTGCTGGACACGGATGTGATTGTGAGTTCATGACTTGAATAAATAAATAATTAATTAACTAATTAATAATAACTATATTCTTAGTTGGAAGCTGAGGCTGATGGCACATCGGTAATGGATGCTTTGTATGCCAACAAGGCCAGTTTAGTGGCCATTTTTAATATTATTGATGCGGACAATTCTGGTAAGTCTGCAAAAAGCACTCAATATAGTCAGGATTCTCATTATTGCATTTCCCTTTAGGGGAGATAACCCTGGATGAGTTTGAAACTGCCATTGATTTATTGGTGGCCCACATGCCGGGTGCCTATTCGAAGGCGGAAATGCTGGAGAAGTGCCGAATGATGGACCTGAATGGGGATGGCAAAGTAGATCTGAACGAGTTCCTGGAGGCCTTCAGGCTGAGCGATTTGCACCGGAAGCAGCAGCAGGACGAGAACATAAGGAGACGTTCGACGGGCAGACCCGTTGGGGACAAGACGGCATCGGATCCTGTGGCTCTGCTGGCGGACAAGATCTCAAAGAACACGTTAGTTGTGGAGCACGACATTGATCCCACGGACTGCGAGGCGAAAGTAATAGATCCCAAGAAGTCGGCATAAGCTGAGAGAGTCTCCAAAATAGTTAACAAGAAGCTAGTAAAATTTGTTCTTCGTTTGGAAATCGTTTTGAAACGTATTCATGGCTTCTCTATTGGTTCACATGGCGCATTTATAGCACATTCTTCATGTTTCTTGAATGGCATTACTTACGAACGTTAACATTAATTTACATGAATTCTTCCCAGTCAATATCAATCCGTTACAATTTACCAAAGATTTAGATATCATTAAAGGAACAAGAAATTATATCAAGATCTCCGCGAAAGCAAACGTACAGACTTCCTAGCAAGTCTACTGGTCATTCCTTTAAGCTTTTGATTTTACTTAATATTAATAGTATATAAGAAATAAAAGGAATAACCGTTTATGCACTCCTCTCACTAGCTTTATTCACGTCTAACAGAAGTGTGTGTGTATAATTAAAAGTGTTAAAGAAAAGCATATAAATATTGTTGATCATAGAGGACGCTTTATACTAACAGTTAAGCATATGAATACATACATATTAATTGTTTATCCAACTAACAACTTAAAAGACCCAAGGGATCAAATTAATTTTTATATTTCACTTTGGCTAGTTCAACTAAACTTTATAAAAATGACAACTAAACTGTAAAAAATACGTTAAACTAAAAGACATTTCCTTATCGAACCGCTAACTCTTTTTGAAAGCTAAATCATAGTTGGGTAGTTAAAAATCGATTAAAATTTAAAATATATAAATAACAACAGTTCAGAATCATCTTTCATTATCGAATATCAGTTTAGTGAGTAAGCAGTTAATAGCAATGTTGATATTCGTGTTAAAAATATTAAAAACCATACCTCACATGGACCATGCTTTGGCACAAGTTTTAACTTGCAATATCCGTTGGATAATACATTAATATATCCATAAATCCAATAAAGTTCAAAGATAATGATTGCATTAAAACATATTACGCCTGCAAAGAAATTGTAAACTTTCCGACCTTAACCAAAGCAACGCAATAAGATCTTTTGATATTAGTCTCTCACTTAAAGTCCGTTATTAAACAATTACCCTAGGCTAAGTCGTTCGTTAATAGAGAGTAAGAATATATACATATATCCACACGATCGTAATCGAGTACCTATTAAAGTCTAATACTAAAACGCTTCTCGACAGGCACTATAGGACCAATTAATGTCGCCCATCGTTGGCATCTAAATTACGATACGCTATGCTCTAGTCATCAATTAACAATTTACGAATGTAAATCTAATGTGTAAGCAAAAGCACCTGTCTCTCCTCTTTGTATTTTGAGCCACATTTCATCGATAGACAAAATATTTTCCTGAAACTTTATTAATAAAATATGTTGAAATAAAAAAGGCGGCTCTCTTTATAATTTATGAAGGGAACAACTTGGGAGTTCTAACGTTTTTTAAATTCTTAGGTTATAATTTATATTAAGATATATCCCCATATCAAAGAGCATCGAAATAGAGCGTCCATACCTAGTAAGCCTATGGTGTTCATTTCACTTTTTTCCTTCGCCTTCGCTTTACAAATTTATTGAAAGATTGAAAAAAAAACGAATATATTATCCAGTTTATTTTAAAGTCAAAATTACGCGTGGCAGCCCTATGGAGAGGTCAACCCATCCCACTCCCATCAATCCAAATGCCAAATATCTGCCTAACTCGATCTCGAATGTTTTGAGCAGCATTCAGAAATTCGATCAGGGCACACTTGCCTGGCCCACAGGTCCAAGGAAGAGGCATACGTGGACCAAGAAGCTCTGCCGAGTTCCTTTTGCCGGCACGGCATCTGCTCTGATCTCAAAGCCTAGGGGTTCAAAATCGAAATATTGTGAAAAGGTCAACAAGAAAAATACCTTCTACCAGATTCTCCAGGCCAGCCAGGATCAGCCCCGCTTTGAAAAGTCAGACAAACGGAAGAGGGTCGAAGTCAAATCCCATCCTGAAAATATCTACAATGACATATACGATATCGTAAGGGCGTATCTTAAACTCAAACGGCAGCCTCAGTCGGGAGGCCAGAGTGCCGATTCTCCGAAAGTTTCTGCCCCTCTGAACGAGATCTATAGGGTTCCTGAGACCACAACTCTGCAGAAATATTCCAAAGGTGAAGAGGGGAAATCTTTGTCTCATAACGCAAAAGTACCCATAGTCAAGTTCTATAGACCTCCAGCGAATCCCAAAGTGCAACGGCCTTATATTGTAAATAACTCAGTTTCCAAGTCAAAAAATCAAAAGTCAGGAGTCAGTGCGCATCGTAAACTTACAATAAAAGAAAACGATAAAGGTCAAAATATAGTCCAAGAAAAGTCTAAATACAGTGCCAAGGCTCGTCATGGTTCTTCGACAGCTCAGAGTCACAGGAAGCAAGTCAATAAAGCTCAGAAACGAAATACAGAGAATCGCTGGCTCGAAGGTAATGCCAAAAAAAGTGTCAAGCTTCAAAAAAAGTTTTCCAAAGATCTTCCTCATCTTAACAAAATTACCAAAACAGTTCAAGAGAGAGTCCTAGCTAACTCCAAAATCAGATCAAGATTTCAACATGCATCTGCCAAGGTCCCACACCAAAAGGACATTTCCAGGGGAAGTGACAAGCTTGAAAATAAATATTCGGCTAACAAAGATAAATCAAAGGAAAGGTCAAAATTTCAGCCTGAATCTCCCAAAGTTGAAAATAGCCAGGATATTCCCAGAGTAAGTGTAAGGCTTTAAAAAATCTCTCGAAATCAAAGATTTCCTAAAACATTTATTTTAATTCTCTCCCAAAGCCTAGCATTACCAAGGCAACTCCAAGGAAACAACCAAATAACCAAGGAAATAAACAAATAATTTCCGCAGACCAGAGTCCAGCCAGAATGGTCTCTAAACCTCAAAAATCAATTTATACCAGAGCTGTGTTTAAAAATATTGCAAATAAAAGCAATAATCTCACTGATCAAAAATTGTATGAGTCCAGGACGAAGCGAAAACATTCAAATGAAAACACCAAAATGGAAAGAGATTCGAGCCCCAAGCCTCGAATAGATTCGAGGACAAAATTAAATAATAGATTTGCCCATAGAATTTTGAATGAAATCTATAAAACCCGAGGAGCTAAAAAAAGTGAAACGAAAAAGAAAACTAAGATCCCAGAAAGCAGCAAAGGTGGTCAAAAAAGTATTATAGATAATAATACAAATGAAGGGGGAACTCCCATAGAAGTATATGAATTAAGGCAAAAAATAGAAAGTATTCGAAAAATGCAGAGAAAACCAATTTTAAAAGCTAGAAATATCGAAAATCCTAGAAAAACAGGTCAAAAAATACAACAAACTAAACCGGCCAGTCCTTACGACCCATACGAAGCTCCTCCTGTTATTCCATCCAAAATTTCCAGTGTTACACCGGAGCCAGCTGCACCATCCCGACTCACCGAAATTAGGAAAAGCACAGGGGAAGCATTTAAAAGCAGGAAGGTTAGCGTGACACCCGAAGTCAGCTACCAGGAGAAGCTGTGGAAGTTGAAAGAGTATCTGAATAACATGGATGACTACACTACTGACACGGTTTCCCTGGACCTTGAGGGTATCATTGATAATGACTTGCTTTTCTATCCTTATGATGATATATACAAGAGGAACAGTGCCACAAATAATGCCGTTGACAAGAACAAGAAAGAAAGAGAGCCTAAGCCAAAGCCATCTGAAAAGGAGTTAAAACAGACGAAAATAGAGAAAAAATGTAAGAAGTCAGCTTGCATAATGTGCAAGTCGATAGGGCGTCCTGAGAAGGATGCCCCGTTCCTGGTGCAAATGAGACAGAAACAGAAACGACAGGAATTGTTGGCCTATCGGGCTCACATAGCAATGTGCAATAAGCCCACTCAGAGATCTCGAGCCCGGCAACTTGCAATCGGCGATCTGGACAAGAAACTTTATACTCTGGAGGATAAGGACATTGTTTTTTTTACCCGCCCCAAGAGGAGTAATTCCTCTATTTTCCCTTCGTCAAGTAAAACCAGGGCATGTCCCACGAGATGTCATTCTTTTACTTCTCCCAGGGAAAGAAGTCGGATTATTTGTTCTTGAAGGCGGACGTGATTAATAATGATTAAGTCTACAAGGATTCATATTTCATATTTCCTTATCAAGTCTCCAAGTTTCTTGATCCGAGACCAATCAGGCATGCTGTCATCAGAATATGTTTCACATTTTGCATCCATTTCTATTCCAAAGAACAATTAAAGTGTCTTTAATATTTTATTTTAATTACAGGTATTTTATTACGTTTCTTAATTTAAAGATCTGCATGTTAAAAAGGCTTAGTATCTGGCAAAACAAAAACATTTTTTGATCTCAAACGCTAATTAATTTCGACTATTCGTATTGACTAGAATTTCCAATGCTTGCAAGCAACAAATAAAGATCACAAAAGTTTGTATTCATTCCAATTTCCTAATCCAATTTTAATGCCAATTAAAATGCCTTAAGTTAATCGAGGGGGATTTCTATAATTTGGTGCGAATAAATACTTAAAGTACAGTGAGCCTTGGCTACGGTATATACAGTGTGGCGTGAGATTAATCAGATTAGCCTTATACGAGCTCTGAGACTAGATGCGTTTTTACTTCTACAAGTATACAGTTTTCGAGAGATGAGCTTTGAAACACAATTACTCCAAGGTGGTCTACGTTTCCCATTTATATGTAATATTAACCCGTATTTTACAAGATCGTAGGTGTGACTATAGCTAAACATATGCTGCCCTCTTTGTGCTTTTGTTTTTATAAGTATGTACAGGTGAGTTTCCGGGTTACACGGACACCTCCTTCGATTTTGGTTCCTTCCGCCTTAGCAGCTTCGTTCGGACATCGTCTTGGGTTAGCTTGGACTCCGATTGGGGCACCTGCTTGAGGGTCACAGCCTCATAGTCGCTGCCACTCTCGTCGGCAAACTGGATATCGTCCAAGGCCAGATACTCCTGCAGATCCCCCGAGGACTTTTCCACGGCCGTCTCCTTTTCCACATACGATCCCGTCATGGACTCATTGGGCTCGAAATCAGCTTCCAGTTTCTGATGCACTGCAGCGATCTCGATGGTTCTTGAGCTTCGTCCAGATCGCTGTTCAGTGTCCAGGGATCCGGCGCTATGGGATAGACTGGCCTGAATCTGCTGCTTGGACTGGCGGCGCTGCTTCCTGGACATAAACGGAGTGGGCTGCTTTGGTAGGGTCTTGCCTCCGTCACAGGGTGAGGTGGCCTTGGAGGGACGTCCACTGTTAGGGGGCGATCGCTCTTCCGAACTGGGAGTGTTGTCCGCCGTGTTTGACTTGCTGGACTCCGTGTTGCTGGCGGGACTTAGATAGTGTCCGTACTTGGGCATCCGAATCTCCTCGTACAGCGGCTCTCGTTCATCCCTCTCCGGGTCCGGATCCCGCTCAGGTTCCGGCGTCTTGTCATCTTCCTCCCGTTCAGCGACTTCTTCGAAGGGCGGAATCCATACCAGATATGCCGGGTCCATGCCCAGATAGGAGCCCGGCGCCGAACCTGCATTGATCACATTGTAATCGTAGTAGTCCAGCTCAAGTTCCTCCTGATTGCCCAGCGAGAACTCGGATCCGGGTCGTGCCAGCAGCCTCCTGCGATTCTGCTTCTCCTTGGACTCCTTGGGATTGCTGGTTGTCCGGATTGTCGCCGTGCTGACCACACTGGCGGCTGGTGAGTAGCAGCCCTGCAAGTACTTGAGAATGTTAATAGTTGGCGGTACTTCGAAAAAAAAAAATACATTTTATTAGGGACATAAATTGTATAAAGCTTGGCAGAGCAACCTCTTAACTCACATTCGTCAGGGAAGAGCTGACACTGCGCGATCCCAGGCGGCCCAGTCTAAGGGACTCGCAGGTCACAGAGTGCAGGGAGCTGGCGTCCTGCAGGCTCTCGTCCAAACGGGAGGAGAGCAGCTTCAGGGTCACCGCATCGTAGCGATCGGAATACTTGCTCAGCCGCTTGCTGTTCATGGGCGGACTATTGCAAAGGGAGCTCATGCCTGAGGATATGATGGACTCCGTGTCCCGGGCACTGTCCTTGCAGCTGGCCGGCTCCAGTGGGTCATCCGTGGGTGAGTCCTTGGAATCATCGACACGGCTGTTAGCTTCCGCCAGTTCAGCTTCGCCGGAAGAGGGAGATCCTATGACGCTGCCGGTATCCAGGGATCTCGCTGGCGAGGATCGTTCGTTGCGCAGCGTAAGCATGGAAGCCGAGCTGCCCATTTCCTTGAGTTCATCGCTGTAAAGAGAATATTGATTTTTATTTAGTAATATATTTTGTAGATCCTCAAAGAACCCACCACTTGGCCAGCATTCCTGGCGAATCCGTCTCCTTGAAC
This sequence comes from Drosophila tsacasi, assembly GCA_018904565.1. Taxonomy (NCBI): domain Eukaryota; kingdom Metazoa; phylum Arthropoda; class Insecta; order Diptera; family Drosophilidae; genus Drosophila; species Drosophila tsacasi. Next base: position 27,907 of record JAEIHY010017932.1, on the reverse strand, counting down.
TCCGTCTCGCTGGTCAGATTCTCCGCGTCCACGCTCTCGCGAAGAATGGAGTGGCGGAGGTGGTGCTTGGGCCGCATCTTCACCAGGTATATCACCTCCGAGAGCAGGGTAGTTGTGGACATGGCTCGCGAAGGGGGTCCTTGCAGGGAACTCAGCGAAGCTCTCGGAGTGTGCAGGCGGGAGCCCTCGTCCTGGCGCCGAGCCACTGCCAGATGGTATTTCCTATAACGCACCACATACTGGGCACCTGTGAAAGGGTAATAATAAATTGATAAACAAAATATAAACCAAACTCTTACGAATACCCACCAAGCAAGGCGCTAATTATGATGATAATGCTGGCAAAGATCATGGCACTCAGATGGACCAATGTGAAGCGTAGATGTGTCATCGTCTTTTGGGCAACGGAGCGACTCTTTCCGGACAAACGAGTGGCCGCAACAAGTGTGTTGCTGGCGTTGCTGCTCCTCGTGGCTGTGTGGCGAAGTTAAGAGCTCAGTTTAAATCAAATTCACATTGTGACTTCCTGCGGCAGGGGATTACACTCACCCAACAGCTGCTGCACACTGGCCATGAAGCCGCCAGTGCAGGATGCGCTTCCTTCCTGAGCCAACGCAGAGGATGTATTCGTGGCCGGGCCATCGCCGGCGGAGAACTCCACCAGAAGCTGGCCGCCACTCGACTCGACGGCCACCGGAACTTCGCCTCCCTTGAGACTCAGTCCGCCGCCATTGAGCTCCACCAGCAGCGTGGAGGAAAGCGACGGTCCGTCGCGCACCTTTATGTACTGGAAGGCACATGGCAGGCGAAGGAAGCTCAGGGCCAGGGAAATGCTCTCTTCACCATCCACCTGCAAGGAAGGGGAGTGTTGTGAACATACGGGCAAATGTTTGGGTTTGCCCTCCTACCCCCATTCTGGACCCGAAGGAAACTACCAAAGCGGGTCGGCATTCATCACCATTCAGCCTCCCTCCAATCAACAGCACATACATAGCCCCTCCCGCTACCGAACGTGCCAATTGGCAGGTCTAATCATTCCAATTGTATCCGGGAGAAAGGGGAACCGAAAATGTGTCGGAAGTTTAGAGGGGTTTGTCTCGAACGGGAAATATCTATTGTTTTTATTTGCTGAGTCAAAGAAAGAAAGCGAATTTGGAGATGGGAAAGGAGTTACCGAAATCTTTTGATGTTTTTGAACTAACTTTTTTTGTTAATCTACCAAAAATGCTGTTTAATTAAATGTTTCTTTAAAAGGTAGCCTGGATAATTAATTAACATTGTAATCATTAATTTATGGCTTGAATAAGTAATTGAAATACTAATAAAAGGTGCCAGAGAAATTACTTGGTCTTTAAAGTATCTTTAGAAAAAGGTGACTCAAAGTATGCAGTAACATAATTATATTTTGTAATTATTCAACAAAAAATAAAATGATTTCATGTAGAAAAAACCCTTTAAGCATTTATTAGACTTAACGTTTTAGTGTTACGTATACAATCCTTTCTGTAGCATACCCTTTTACTCGCTTATACAGGGTATGAAGAGTTCAAGCCACCCCCATAGACCTTACGCATTGATAGTTTTCGGGACTGGCCAAAAGGCCTACCAAGTGGTCCATTTATTATGCATGAATTGAGTTCAACCCCCTTTGGCCGTCAGTACTATAATGCCTCGCTCCAGCTCACTCTGCCGCCCCGGCAGGGCACATTAGGTGAAGGGGATCCTTTGTCCTTTGTTTGGGGGACAGCAGACCACGCAGCAGCCTCTGAAGCGTTGCGGAATTTTATTCATGGACTCGGACTTCGGAGTGTTTGGCATTGTTCGTTTTTATAGTTATGGCGGCAGACAACTTGAGAAGCTCTCAAAACTTGACCAAATGCCAAAGGACAAAACTTCGCTTAACTTTCGCTACTTTCTCTTCATCTCTGGAGGGGATAGTTAATGTGATGACGTACCTGTACGAGCCAGAAGGAGCGACCGGGACAGCTCTGCGTGGCTCCCGCAATGATCCTTTTGGGCTTCGAGGAGCCCAGATGGACAATGCAGCCACAACGACATCCGGGTCCGATTTCCTGACTAACCTCCGAGCTGTTCGCCCTGGTTACGGATGTGCCCGAGGTCTCGTAGATGCAGTCCCACGTATCGGCGATGCTCTTGCCGCACTTCTGAGTCTCTACCGATGGACCCTGGAAGTAAAGACCATATTTAAATATATAATTTAATAATTAAAATAATAATTTCAACTTAGCTAGTTCCATTGATTAAGTTAAAAACATAAGTAGGTATGGTAAATTTTATTTATTTCCATTCACGATTAAATCAAGGCAACAAAAGGGAATTTACGAGAAACGTAAAACCACCAGGTCCTAGTAAATGAACTGGACGTCGAAGTCCTCCTCCTCGCCTTCTAACTCGCCGTCCTCGTCTGCCGGTGCCATCAACTTGGAAGTTCTGGTTAGAGCGTCCATGGTCGCTGTGCTAGTAACTAAAGTGGTCTCGTGGGCGGAGGTAGACAAGGCCAACGGAGCGGTGGCAGGCGCAGGAGCGGTGCCCTCGCTGCTGGGCTTCTTCACGGACACCGAGCTGCTGGAACCCTCCGGCTCCTCTAGCGGCTCCTCCTCCTGCTCGATGATATCATCCTCGCGGGACGACGAGACGTACAGCGTGGTACCGTACTCCACGTCAACGATGCTGTTTCCTTCGCCACGTAGCAGCAAACTGTCCCGATCCTGCAAACGCTGCTTCTGCACGTGCTCGGGAATGGTGAGGTCCGGCTCCTGGTCGATGACCTCACTCTTAAAGGCGTTGTACGGTGTCTCGCGCTGCTTCTTGGGCATGAAGCCCATCTTGCCGGGCGCGTACAGTGAGGAGGTGGCACTACCGATGGAGGCAACTGACGGTGTCCTGGGCAGCTTCTCCGAGTGCGAGCTTACGATCATCATCAGCTGGGAGAGCAGATCGCTGCGTTTCAGCTTGCAGACGGCCACGGCCTCCTCGCGGACCTCTTCTATCACTGGGGGCCCATCGACATTGGCCTCCTCCAAGCGCTCGGGGAAGGCCTTGGCCGCCTGCTCCGCCACAATGGCATCGCGGACCGTGCACTTGATCTCCTGGATGACGCCGCGCAGGCGGGTAATCTCGATCTCGTGGTTCGCATGAACAACGCCCAGTTGGTGGTTCTCCAGCTCCACGACCTCCATGCGCTTGGCCAGAGTCCGGAGCTTGGCGATCGCGTCCTTCTGCTTCACATTCTCGCACTTATCCGCCTGGACGTGCGCCTCGTAGGCTTTCCGGTAGCGCAGCATCTCCACGTATTTGGCCTTGAGCTTCTCGTAGTTGTGGGTCAGGCCCTCGATGATCTTGATCTTGTTCACGGAGTTGCGGACCAGCTCGTTCTTGATCTGATCCAGGGCGCTGTACTGCTCCTCCATCTCCTTGTGCTTGGCCTTCTGGTTGGTGTAGGCCTGCTGGAGCTTGATCTGGGAGGTCACCAGCAGGTCGATCTCCTTCTGCAGAGCGATGTTCTCGCGGATCAGGCGACGCGTGTAGCCCGCATTTCGGATCTCGCTTGAGCGTGTGAAGTCCTCGGAGACTTGGAGCAGCTTCTGCTCCACCTCCTTCTTGAGGGCATCCTTCTCGACCACCGCCCTCTGCTCCATGTTGTACAGCGCCTCCTTGTGATCCTTTTCACGCTCCTTGAGATCCGCCTCCTGGTCATCGAACTTGGCCAGCAGGACGTCCCGCTGGATGCGGAACTCGTCGAGGGAGTTCAGCTTGCCGTTGAGCAGCTTGATCTCGGAGGTCAGCTGGTCGTGCATGGCCTTGTACTTGGCCTCCAGATCTCCGATCTTTTCCTGCGCCATCTTGTTCTCCTCATCCCGAACCTTGGTGATCTCCACCAGGCGCTCCTCCAGCTCGGTAATCGAGTTGTTCCTCTCCGCCAAGGTGCGCTCCAAGTGGGCGGCCACGTCCACTCCATCGGCCTCTATTTCGCGCAGCTTCTCATTCATGGCAATGTTGGACTCATCCACGGTGGTCATGTGGGAGCGCAGGCGGGCCAGTTTCTGGTTGAGATCCGTGATGGTCAGCTCGTAGAAGGTCCTATCCACCTGGGTGACCTTGTTGGGGTCCTTCTTCTCCTTCTTGGGCTTTGGCGGCATTTTGGCTGTTTTTCTTTGGGTATCCGATGGAAATAATAAAGAATTTTGCGCGAATTTGTTGGGTTTTGATTGAAAATGGAGCAGAAGCTTATTGTAGCATCGAGTTTTAGAGGAAAATGAAGTCTGAATAAATATAACAAGTCTAGGCGTTGTCAAGGAAATGAAAGCTTTCCAAAGCTTTTTGTTTTATTACTCTTTCAATAGTAAACCTATTTTTGATGCCAGAACTCGATTTTGATTTGTCCAACATATTTATTTTAAATATTATTAATCACTTTTTAAATTAGCCCCATTTAGGGCTGATGTTACTAAAGTCATTAAACCATTGATTTATTGTGCATTTATTTGTACAACACAAAATTATATTAGTCTGGTATTTACTTATATTTTAAATGTATATTTTCTTTAAATATTCGTTTGATATTTAAATGATTTAGTAGGTATGTATTTTTAAGTACTTTAAACACAAAACCGTAGCACCTTTGGCCTGATTATAAATTGTATCTTTGATGTGGTTAATATTTCAGAGTTTCTAAATTCCAGCAAATCGGTTTCTACTTTAAAAATATAATATTTCCTTAAAGATTTTAATGAAGTTGTAGAAAGGTTTTCTTTTAATCTAATGTACATGTTTTTAAACTCTCAGGAATTTTTTACAATAAAGAAAATACTCCTCACTCAATGTTTCCCTAATTTTCTTTACAAAACCTCATGTAGAACTCTGCCTAAAATTGTATTCCGTAGAAGAGGAGAATTTCAGTGTCGCTGTTGATTGATTTGACAATTTATTGTGCGTTTTCGTGAGTAAATCATAAACATAAAACATTTTCCGGCACCTAACGTACTCGGAGTGGCGGACCACTAATTTGAGTTTGTGGCGGTGGTCACCAGAGGTTATTCCCGTGTTTTCCAAAAGCAAATACAGAGCCTGCCTCGCCTCGCCGTGCTGTGCTGTGCCGTGTGTCGAGCCGAGGCTTTGTTTGATTAATAGTAGCCCGTGGGGCAATATTTGTAGACACGCTCACACATGGCGGCAGAGGCAGCAGCAACGCCCCGGTCTATTCTTTGGGGGCGAATGCAAATTGTTATGGAAAGCCGGTGGTGCTGAGTCCCTCAGCCATTTCCAGTTCAACCGGCCACGCCCACTCGATTGTTGCCCGAACCCACGGCGATGGCATTGTGTCCCAGCATCCGGAGAGCCGTGTAAGAACTACTCGCAATAAGTGCGGAGAACATTTAAAAACTTTCGCTGTAATTGTTCGGAGCAAGTTACAGCAAAGTACAACCAAATGTGCCCCTATCGCTGGCTGCTGATGCCGGAAGTTTTTGGATAATGAAATGCGCGGGAGGGAAGTGTCACAGGAGGAGGAGGAGGAGGAGGAGGTGGTTCATTGCTCCTCCATGCTCCGTGCTCCCTGCTCCAACAGTGCTTTCAACAAAAGAAACAAGATAAAGCGAGGCGCAGTAGGCCGACAATTGTCGGAAGCGCCGTAAATTCCCCACGCAATCTAGAGCAAGTGTCGCAGTGTGGAAACACGCTCGCAGACAACATGCCGAAGCCACCCAAGCCTCCTCCTCCAAGTCCTCCTCCACAAACAAAAACAATGGAATAGTTCCAGTTTTCTGTTGGGGGAGTACACTGGAATAAATTTGTGAAGTGCAGCTTCGTTCAGTAAGATAAGAACAGGACACTCTACCACTGAAATTTGCTAAAGACTTTAAACAAATTAAAAATAGGTTACTATTACGTATTGTTTATATTATTTAAAAAGTATATATTGAAATTGTTATTGTTAAATTTAGATACGATTTAAGATTAAAGTTATAACTGCTATACATTTCCTTTTCCTTTTCTATTATATGGAAATTAAAAGGAAAATGCATGACATTATTTTATTGCGCAGAAGGAGACCACTGTATAAACAGCTTAGTTGAATTTGTTTTCATAAAAAGAACACTGTCAAATTTAAATTTTCACAGATACAAATTATATAAACCTTTCATTTTTAAAACGAATCTTTAAGATTCAACTATTGTTTCCCCATTTTCCCTTGGTGTACTACTATGCCCGAGTGAAATGTGAACTAAACTGAAAGCCATCTCTGGGGCAAAGGTGAAGGCATCCCCCAGAGTCAAGCGAGGAAGTTCGCCTGTCTTTGGATGTAGTTTCAGCACTTATTGAAATCGTCTTGATGCGAGTGCGAGTATTAATCATTTCTCGGAGCACTCAATCAAACTTTGACTATTAACGTTGTCAAATCAGGTGGAGGCAGAGGTCGTTCAGAGGTTAATCGACCGGGTTACGAGTAGATGCGAGTGCCATTACATGCTACATACTACATACTATATACTGTATATGTTACATACCTCGCAGAACTTGGCGCCATATCGTGGCGGTGGAGAGTCGCAGAATCGGTAGCGATTCCTCGTGCCACCTAGGCAGTTCGTGGAACATGGCGTCCACTCGCTCCAGGGTCCCCAGCCTCCAGTGTCCGAATCTGTGGAATATGTGTGTTTATTATTACATCCGATAATTGTGAAATATGATATGAATTCGATTTGTTTTTTTTTAATGTTTGTTTTAAAATGTTTCAGGTACCAAGTAAAATATGTAATAAAAATAAATCGAAATATATTTTTAAATTAAAGAGCATTTGTAGTACGTTTTAATTAAATTCTATCAATAAGAGAGTTTCACTGTCGAAAACTTAAGCTTAATATCGCGTTGCCAGGTGCAGCGAATTGTTCATTAATCAGTTAACGGACTTTAATTGGGATTTTCATTTTAAATGACATTAAATGCGACGTTAATGCGCCTTCGACAACTCACCGCTCACGGGCAGCGTGGGGACGCAGTCCATCCGGACATCGGCCACAGCGCCGGATATCGCCTGGCTGACGTAGACGAAGCAGTACTCCACATACTTCTCGGAGAAGAGGTCGCACGCGAAGTGGAGCGAGTGCTGGCTCTTCACCACCCGCTGCTCGGCGACGTAGTGCAGCGAGGTGGGTGGCTTCAGCGAGGCGACATCTGCGCGCAGCTTGGCGTAGAGGCGAACCCGGTCGCCCTGCTCCAGGATGCAGCCCGGATACTCATATAGCACTCCGATGCCCGTGTGCGGATCGCAGGGGAAGATGCTGCGGGCGTACACATTGAACACGAACTCATCGCTCCAGTCGACGCTGAGGAGTCGCCGGGTGGTGGGCACATTCTGGGAGGGAATGGGGACCATGGGACGCAGCTGCACCGCATAGTTTCCGGCCAGGCCGAACAACTCGCAGCCGAGGCGCAGGCTTTTGTTTTTGGGGAAGCCGCGTATCTGCTCCGCGAAGAGCACACTGGACCTGGACATGTTGCGACTGCAGCTGCGCTCCTTGCCGCAGTAGAGTAGCTCCAGCCAGAACTCCGGCAGCGGCAGGCTGCCCGTCTGGTTGCAGTTCACCTCGGGGAATCGCAGGGTCACCTCCACGGGATTCTTTGGATATGTCTTCAGGCGTACGGGACTGACTATCATCTCGGCACTGGGCCACCGCACATCGAGGGTCTGGAGCAGGCGCTCGTCCTGGGACGGCACCAGGGTGGTGGTGATCTCGCTCTGGTTCCTGCCCACCTTCCTGAGGTTGCTCACCACCTGCATCTCGTAGCGACCCCCGATCAGGAAGGTCTGGCAGGGCACCGTCACCTGGGTGACGTTGAACCTGGGATCCGGGAAGAGCGGGATGTTCTGGACCACCTCCTTGCGCCGGCGCTGCAGCACCAGTTTGCTGCTGCTGCCATTGGTGGTTGCAACGGGCACTAGATCCTTCGCCGTCGCCGTCGGGCCCTCCTCCGCTTCATCAATGATTTTGCTAATGACTAAAGTGCTCATTATGGTGTTGTTCCTGGTCTTCAAGTCGGCGCTCGAGTGCTCCGTGGTGGTGAGGCGCTCCTCCTGCGCCGCCGATGGCCTGGAGATGTCGTCGCCGTTGAACTGGATCTGCACATGCAGGTCCCCGCTTAGGGCGGTGAATGTGCTGGGGGACATCAGGCGACCCTTTCGCACAGCCAGCACGTGACCTTTTGTTGGATTGGAAGCACAGCAGAAGGAGCACAATGCCGGGGCAATTGCCGAGCAGGAGTCACCACATGAAAGGACACGGAGAGCGCAATACGGAGAGAGATAAGAATTATAAATTCTTGTAATTTATTTCGTGTCGCTGCCTTCTGTTGGCCCCATTCAAGGGCCTCTACTATTGTTTACTCCGCCCGGTCGTGTAAATTGAGTCGCATCCAACAGCTCCCCCGGGCACAAATTATGCAACCAAAACGAAAACAAGGGAGGCGGCAGCTTCCGTTCCCAGAATATGCCAAATATTCGAATACCCCTTTTATGCAATGCATGTGAGTTTCTTGTAAAAGTCCTACGAAATAACAAAAAAATTTGGAAATACTTAAGCCGATTTGTAATTTCTTTCTCATTTAACTGACATAATATTAGGGAAAACCAAATGCCTGAGAAATATTATTTCAAATAATAGAATGTATTGTAATATCTCCATAAATAAATTTGATTGGCCTTTAACTAACGTAAAGTAACTGAAGTTACCCCAACAAAATATTATATGTATAGCCCCGGAGAGGTATTAAAAGGATGCGACTTGTTTTTTATGAACTAACGAACTCTTAGTTTTTATTTGCCATTTGAAAGCCGGCACACCATGCGTATACGTAATGCACTTTTGGCTTTCAAAATACCAGTTTGAATTGCTAAGTTTGTTAATTTTAAAGTCAATTCTACGCAGTGCCGTTTCTATGATTAAAACAAATAGGTGACCACCAAGGTAGCTAGTGATGTACCAGATTCCAGGCTCAAATATTACGTATACGCATGTTGGCTGCCACACGCACACACACTTCTTGCTGCGAATGTATTGTATTTCTGTGTGTTTATTCGGGCTGAAAGTGTCAGAAGCAGTCACAGGGAGTCCTGCCGTAAATGAGTTTCACTCACTTGTCCCACTTAATAAGAGCAACATTATGGATGATACAATAATTTTCCACTTGACTACTGATTTTAGGCCCGATGTCAGTAGAGCGATTGTCTTCTTTCGCCTCCGATTCGCCGCCATTTCCTTGCTGTTTTTCCGCATTTCCTTCGTTTCTCCGCTGTTCTGCAATTCAATCAGAGGTGTCTGTCCAAGGAATCTCCTCCTGCCACTCAGATTCAGGGCGCTGCGAGCTCCACGACGACGCTGGCACACATTCTGCGATTGCCTTTGCGATTCTGATTTCGATGGAAGATGCCTGCTATCCCTCATAGAAGCAGTGTCATTTGTTTAGCTCTCATCGCCAGGGAAGAAAATTGCTGTGACGTTGGCCTTTCTTGGCGGGAAGGGGCGGAAGAAGCAGGAGTCAGCAGCCTGGGCCTGCCAGGCATATTCTGAAAAATACAAGAAAGGCAGAAGGAAAATGTTGACGTTACAGAAAGATACACACAACATGATTTCAAGACAAATTGCGGTTTACATTTGCAAATTGACTAAGCAAATTATTCAGTAATACACAGCTCACTTGAAATTTTAAATATATATTTTGATCTCACAACAGGTAAATCTACCTGTCACCTTTAAGATTCCAGTTATCTGACCTTATCACTGCTCACTAAATAGCCAAAGGCACGGCCAAGGAAAGTGGCTTTAAGCTTCTATTTGTGCCTTAAACCTGCATTACTCCGTATTAGTCATTCCCAGGATCGACCTTTATCCTGACCCGAAAGGTTTTTAAAAAGCGGCATTTCACTTGACGTACAAAACAAATGACATTTCGACAAAGAGCTTAAGAGTGAAGTCCCAACAACAAAGGGTGTCAATGGCCCCTATCAAGGCATAAAGCCGCCGCCCCAACCCCTAACTCGAATCCCACACACACACACACACACGTATGACCTGTTCTATGCCAGTATTTGTATCTCAAAAGGGGAAAGAAAACCAAAAAAAAAAGAAGGAAAAACACAATCAACCCTCATAAATTCTTAAACCAATTACAAGTCGTGCACGAAACATTTTTATGGCGATTATTTCCACAATTCAATGCAATTTCATCGAAAGTTATGGTCCAGGACAAAGGAATAAAGCAAACATAAAAGCGTAAAAGTCAGGAATCGAAGTGACTAGACAATACCCACTGAAAATGTGACTCGGCGAGATTCATTCCAACAATAGATTAATCCATAAAAGAATATAAAACGAATTAAAAAGGCAAACAAATTTGGTTTGCATTGGACATAAGTGGGATTAATGATCATTATCCCTTTGTTTATTTATTTAGGGGGTGGTTTTTTATTGCCCCACTTAATAAAATATAATATTTTAATATTATTTACCAGTGAGCTGTTATTAAAAACTAGTAGGAAGTAAGGGAAATTTTTAACTTTATTTCTAATAGTTCAAACTATATTCTTATGGATGTAAATATGTTTTATATGCATATCTTTAAAGTAATATATATATATTATCACATATATATTAACAATGTGAGTAAGAACTCTCGACTAAAATATATTCTCCTAAAACTCAATTTTCTTAACCAAAAACCCCAAAAACCACTTCAAAAAATGTGTTTCACTTTATGGATTCCCATTTCCCTCAAACTAAGACGGCAAAATCCACTTATATTGTCAAATTTTACTAGCAAACTCAACGCATTTCATGTTTGAGTGGCTTATGGCACACCACCGTAATTAAATAATCTACCACAAATAAAATATTAACAACTTTTCGAGCCTCGCCAACACATGGGCGTCGACGGCAACGCAACGACGATACATCATCGGCAAAGGTGGGCGATGAGTTTGTAATTTACCCACTGACATGCACATCTATGTAATTCCCGTAGTTTCTCGATTCATCAGCCGAAGTTCTGGCCAGGCCGGAAATAGAACTGTGCACTGCACGGGATTCAGGAAAGGAATCCATCGAATACCCACCACCCCCACGGGGTCATTAGCGAAATCTGTCGCGTCACTGGGGTACGCAGAACACACCCTCCGAGCTCCGAGCTCCCTCCCTTCGTCGTGACTTTAATTGCGGACACGCACGGATCGTTCCGATGGCCAGATGCTATACGGACATTGTTCGCCCAGCGCGCTAATGAGTTGGTCCCGAGGTCCTGGCAATTGCCACACACACACTCACGTGCATGCATCCGTTCGCATTAAACAATTTTCCAACGGCTCCGACAACAGTTGGTTGTGGCTGGGCACGCCTTTTCCAGCCCCAGATTCAACAGCCCTAATGGCCGATATCCTTTCATTGTTTTGTCTCTTGGTTTTGACGGATTGGAAGCTGACAAATGTGAATGCGAAATCAATTAAGTGGCCTATAGCTTTAAGAAATATTTAGTTAAAAGAGTAGTTTCTAAATAATAAAAACGATTTTAGGAAGATTAAATATATTTTCCTGATTAAAAAATACTAAAGACTGGAACTTAGTTATTTCCTAAACTAAATAATTCAAAATGATTGATTCCGAAAATAATTTCCACAGAAATCTTACTAAACAAATTCAATTTTTATTTATTTTAATTTCCCACAAAAATTTCTAAACAAAATCGAAAATGGTCGAAAGGTTTTCGGCATGAACTCTGAAGGTAATCCCCCGGCACATAGGTTTCCATAGAATGTGCAAATAGAGCGACTTACAGCCAAAATCCCATGGTCATCCTGGGCGTTGGGAAAAGTGTGGGAAATGTAGTGGAAACAAAACAGGGGGCAGAAAGCAAAAACAGGCATTTGCACCAAATTGAAAGCAGAGAGCCCACAGAATTGTATTTCTTTTTTTTTTCTCAATTTTGAATTGCCGAATCTGACGATAGTTTCGTAGGGGGGTTGGCTTTATCCTCGCCCATATCCACTGGTATTCCCCCACTGAGAGCTCTGTTCAATAGTGCAGGGCCCATCAACATGATTATCGATGTCGCAGTGGGCGATCGGAGGTCTGAGGTTCGAGGTCGGAGGTCGGAGGTCACAGGGCGGCGCGTGTGTGCCCGGGGAGGCATCAGAAAACTATTAACTGCACTGTGCGGTCCTTTGAATGGGCCGTTATCCTGCCAACCAGTTACCACCCGCCGGAGAGCGCTAATTCGCGATAGCAACACTCGAATAAATTGATTTTTGATGCCAGATTTTTGGCATATTTTTGAATATTTTGAGCTCTTTGGAAAGTAAAATGTACATGAAAAAATATGTACTCACTTACTGGACTAATTAGAATAAGTAAATACAAAACTTATTATTTTTTTTATAGAAATAAAAAGCTAATTATTGTTTTACAGTAAAAATAAATTAAGCCTACACGCCCGAATTTTATTCATACTTCGAAATACCTTTTGTAATGAGTTTAAATCTATTAAACCTTTTCTCTCTACTCTCTACTCTCTACATAATTTAAATTCGTTGAAAACCATTGTCCCCAGTCTGTTTATATTTTTCGGCAAGTGCATTACAGACCAGCCTAGTCCTGCAAAATTGTCGCAGCGCGGAAAATCAAGGCTCGAGAATTATGGGGCAAGTCTGGCTGGGAAATGCAGGGAGCGAAGAGCGAAAAATTGAAATGGGATCGAGACCGCGAACCCGAAACGGGAAAGTCCTGTGCTTAGCTCTATCCTCCAGATAGACAAAATGTCAATAACCCTGCTGGGGGGAGGTGCTCGGGGGTGTCGTGTGGCCGGCCAACTTTTCCACCCTCGCCGCCGTTCCGACGCTCGGACTGATGTTATTCATTATGCTTTGTGGGCGAGGAAAATTCTGCTTTGACTCGCTCAGCATTTCGGGGTGGCTCGGCACATACACAACACACAACACAACACAACACACACCCACCCCACCCACACGTTTATGGGGGACTTTAAAATGTGCAAAAATTCAGCCACAAAGAAAAAATGCACAGTTTGAATATCCAAACATTTACATGCTCTGTTTACTCTTAATCAATGGCCAAGGATGATGACGACGGCAACGGGCTGAGTCTGCACTTAAAACTCCATTTCGTCGCCCGCATGCGGTCCTCCCTCCCATTTGACCGCCTCCCGAGGTAACCTAGGGGTGACCACCTCCCTGTGCTCCCCACAAAAGGGTAAAACTAAAAAACTAAAAATAAAACCACGACGAGCTGCAGGTAAACACGTACTCCCTGCTGTATGTAATTGCGGAAAACGGACCTCATTCGCATTCAACGAGGAGCTCTACCATTTGCTCATTTGGCCAAATAATAAAGATAAGTACAGAAAAAAGAAAATTGCGGAAGTCAACTCAACATAAGGAAAGGAAAACAAAGGCGGGAAAAAATCAGATTTCACATCCCTTCTCCGGTTGGGAAGACAAAAAGTGCTTGGCAAAACCAAAGCTCACTAATTGTGTTAGTTAATTAAACAGAAAATTATCTAATGAAACCGACATGCCAGTCTTTGCTTAACCAGCTTAGAAAAACGAAAAAGGGAATGCCTAATTTTACATCTGTTAAATTTCTTGAACAAATAATATAGTATCTTCGTATTCTGTCAGTTTCTTAAAGACTTTCCCTTTTATAATATTTATTTTAAGACTTGCAGTAAGAAAAAACTAAACAAAACAACGACTTGCAAGTGCAACACCCAGCCCCAAGCTGGACAAAAATAAATGCGCTACATCTCCGAGGACCAAGGAGGTATAAAAAGCACACAACAATGTAAAGAGGAGGCGGGGCAGTCCTTGTGCTTGACACCAAAACCACAAAAAATAACTTTAATGACTGCGACATCAGCCACAGAATCGTTGAGAATACTCCACCAGCTGGCAAACCCCGAAACAAGAGCCAAGAAAAACGCTTAAATGCAATTAATTTACAGAAAATCGATTTTAAATTTATTTTTGAACAGATTAAATTGCAATAAAAATAAGCACTGAGTAATGTTTCCATAAAATAATAGTATTTATTGCCTTAAACTTTTTGTGATTCGAAATTTGACGTATTTTTAAACTAAATTAAAAATAAATAAGTATTTCGTTCAAGTTTATGTTTCAAGAGCTCAACTTTGGATAAATCCATATTTATATTATATTTATTATATTTTCTCTATTATTTTATTATTCAAGTAGATAAACTGAAAGCCTTGAGGTCGTTATCAATCTTGTATCCTTATTTAAACGCATATCTTGTGACTTTTAAGCTTGGTTTTAAATCACTTTCTTTGACTTGAGTATTTGGTGAAAAGCATACAAAAACTCAGATAAATTAATGACATATTTTCTGTACCAAGTCTAACAGAATCGATATTGAATATTAAGATCTCTAATAAAAACATTCCAAATATTTTCCCTGCTCTCTCTCTCCCCCCTTTTTAAAGTTATGAGTGTTTTTGCAGCAAAATAATAATATTCTCGTTGCGTGAAGCAATCTTTGAGCTCAGGTCCAACAGTTGGGGGTACGAACCAACAGCCTTTGACATGCCTGGAATGCACTGGCAATTGAGCCCATCAAAGGGGGAAGAAGTCTGCGGGCCTGCCGAGGCGAAAATTACTCCAGACTGCATCCTTATCGCGTGGCATTTTCCACAAGAATAAACCAACACATCTCGCGTGCCCGGTGCAATTGACATTGACGTCGGCGCCGTTCACTGGGTGGAAACGGAGGTGGATCCACCCCCTCAGGGCCACCACAAAACTTGCAACTCTTTCATCAGAAGTTAGGGATACACAACAAGCAAGCCACGGGGTAAATAATATGTATATTACACATACAATAAAGGTGAAGAAGGCTTATTCCCGCACCTCACCAGCCACCCGCCACACGAATGGTGCACCCGGGCAGTTAGTGAGTAGTGCTGGCCCACCTATACACTGAGCAAAAATATTACTGCCGTCATCAGCCTTTATTGATTACAAAAGCAGAACTTAAAGTAAGTTTCTAACAAAAAGGCAGAACATATTAGGAGTCTTTAAAGTATTTTATAGAAAGCCCTTTATAAGATTTTCCTATTAGTAAGTAGTATATTAAGAAAAATATTTAATACAAATTTAATGCAAACCCAAAATAATATATTTTTTTGTATCACAAGCATTTTCAACTAATTCTTACATAAAATAAGTATTTCAAATTAAATTCCTCGTAACGCCCGCACTATGAGGCAGCTATCACAGCCTTTAAAACTAGGAACTTCTTAGCTTCTAATATTAATATAAAAATTCCAGAGCATCTTATGCTTTTATTTTATCAGTGTATGGAAATGAAAGAGCAGCAGCTAGCCGTGCATGAACACGGAGCCACTCCATAGGGCGCCCCGGGGCCAATGGCTGGATTGCATGCAGGTGGACATTAAGGGGCGTCCTGCATCCACCTCTTCCATTGCAGCTTCTCCACGTCGCACCGCCGTCCATGTCGCTCGTCAGCCGGGGCAACACTGTAAGTGCTACTTAATAATTGAAGACCCAGAGCTGGCACCACCACAAAACCTGTCGGACCCGGGGACTGACTTCATTTTAATAAACGTCTGCGACGTCTGCACAGGAAACTTAGTGACTAGACCGCAATCTAAGACAGTTTCTGCGAGGGAACACTGCTCGAAATATTTGATAATTATGAGACTACTTAAAAGTTATAAAATTTCTTTAAAAAGGTAATATAAAATATATAAATAACGAGGATTGGTAGACAATAATAAAGCACAAATGGTAAGAGAAAGGAACCTATAATGTAGGATCCAACTTCCATTTAGGGACAAAAAATGTGATATGTGAAGTTTTGTGAAAAACCAGACTACAAGACTGCAAAAATGAACTATTCTTAGCCTGGTAATAATGATAGCTAGAAGCTCGACCTAAAAGTCGGCAGTGCAAGCAAAGCCTTGTTTTTTTCCGGTCTTAAGCAAATACTCTAAGCCCTGTTGGTAATTCCGAGCAGTGTGCCATGGAGCTCCAAATGCAGGCCACCTCGGGCTCCTTGACGGGGGAGTGTGGCCTGGCGTGTTCGCTTTGCTTCTGCCACTAAATGTGCACTTAAATCAGTCAGCCACATTGTCGGTGTCCGCCTCCTGTTGTCTGCACTCCGAGTAGCTTTCTCTCCGCCTTTCGCCTGGCACGCCTCCGGGTGTCTACGAGGGTCTTGAGTCTTGTGGCAGTCGTCTTTGTCCGTGCCATAAACTTGGCTCCAAACACACACACACACACATCTTGACGCGCTGGATCCGCATCCGTGAGGTTGAAAGATAGACTCATCTGCATGTGGAGTGCACGGAGTGGTAGTGGTGGCTTATTAATTACGACCGTGGAGTCAAAATGAGGCTTTTATCAATGCCTTCAGACTGACAGCGGAAAAGTTTAATATTCAAAATGGGGGATTTCAACAAATCTAACATTTTCACACTCCGTTGGTAGACTTTTATTGGTTTGATTTTGTATTTCTGTGACAGCTATGATAATTTGTATCATTATTTTAAGCGGATAAAGCCTGCACATTCTATTTATCAATTATATGGCATTTCTGACACTCTAGGAAAATAAAAAAGATATATCTTTTCACCCCCGTATCCTCAGTGACTCAAAAAAAAGAACGACAAATTATACAAATTGAACATCTTCATAGATAAGAAACCGCACACACAGGCACAGACTCCCCTCTTAATCATGAATAATGCCCAACTAATGTCTCTATATGGGGAAAATGAATTACAAGCAATTTTCCTTTCGACCCACATCCAGATTTATAATTTTTTCCATTCCTTCACGTCCGGATAGATCGGAGGATAGGCACACATATCGGCGAGTCAGCAGAAAGAAAAGCGAAAGGGCGGATTATTAGGGTCGCAAAAATGAAAACTCTATGCGTTGATTTCCGATTGCCGAAATCCAGGACACTCGCTCGAACTTGGTCCTGGGTCCTTCCAATTTCCCTTATCGCGGGGCGGCGCAAAAAAAAAAAAAATAAGAAAAAAGATATTCATATTTGCATAACTCTCCCATTGAGTCCCGTGGAGCATATACATATAGAGCCTTCCCCCCGAAAGTCCTGTGGACATATTCCGCCGTATCCTTTTCTGCTGCGCACTTCCAACTGTGTCCTGTGTATGTATTTGTGGTGGTCGTTGACGCCGAAACAGCTGGAAGTTGATTTGTCAGTTTTTATGGCAGCCTTTCAGGCGCCAGAGCCGTCGAGCGAAGGAAATCCATTAATCGAAGGCAGCGGCAGCAGCGACGGGCGACAGTCCAAAGGAGTTCATCAGCGAAAATCGAATCAAATGGAGTAAGCACAATGCCCAGCTTCTAGCCCAACAATATGTTGGCCCCAATCCCCGAGAGCTTCTCTGTGGCAGCAAAAACTGCACAGAAAAAACGGATCAATTTAATTAAAATAAAGTACAACTATGAAACAGGGGAAAAACACTCTGGAATATTTCCTTAAAATAACTTTTAATATTTTTAGCAGAAAAAGTGAGAGAGAATTAAAATTTAAAACTAACTCTATGGTAAATTTTGCTGTACATTAAATAGTAGAGAAATTATTCCATATTTCATTTGGAATGCTTTAACACGTAAGTAGAAAAGCAAAAGTGCAAATTATTAATAATATATGTACAAGCATTTAACGTTTAAATTTAATGTCCCTTTCACCTTTTTTTCAATTAATTAATTTATTTTGTGTAGTTTTTTGCCAGCAACTTTCCGCTAATTAAAACATTTCGTTATTCTTGTTTGAAAAAGAGAATAAGGGTTCTATGACCATTATTTGAATCCACCACAAATCATTACAATCAAATGTCTATTATTAAATCACCTAACGTTTTTGACAGCAAGTCAGAGTTATACAAACAATTTGCATAATTGTTATAGAGTTTTCTCTCATTTTTATGGTCGAATTTATTTGCCAAATGCTTGAATTTAATTCGAGGCCATATTGCGTGACTGAAATGTGTTATTCGGGAAAGGAGATATTCGGACAGCGTACAATTTACTGCACTTTTGTGGCTTTGGCCCGTAGGCTGGACAAATATTGACTTGCCAACGAGCCATGTCATCGGATATGCGCTTTGGCCTCTGTAATTAGTTGTAAATTGACAGAGATCCCTGGAAGCCCAATAGCTACTGTCCAGACGGGGAAAACTCATTTCGAATTTTGGCAGAGCGTGAAATATTTGGTCTCACTACGTAAATATTGGCCAACTTCTCGCTCTGGCTCATTAAATAAAATAAAGCCCACATATACGCGAAGCAAAATTTAGAGCGGGAAAATGTAGTGCAGTGCCGGTTTTGGCATATCTGGAGCACTCATAAATTCACTCCCGCATCTAGTCCTGCTCGCTTACCATTAAGCGGATTTTGAAAATTAATTTCCGATAACGGCTTTGCCCCGGGAATGAATGAATAATGCCGAGGCATTGAAATTTTAAGCGGCATTATTTGCGCATTTGCTTTCGCATGATTTGTTGCTGTTGATTCTGCGGTTCTGTTTTCCCGGCCCTCGGAGCTGAAGCCTGTATGATTCCGGAATGATTAATGGAATGCGCACCCAACACTCTCCCAGCACCACCGCCCACGATCCCCTCGAGCAGCAACCCGCCCCAGAATGTCCATTACGATAATGAGCACAGGCCGAAAAACAAGCTCTGTTGTGAGAGGATGCAGCCTGAGTGCGAGTACCCTTCGAGAGTCCTTCGAAATGAGATAAAATAGCACCCCGGGGAGTCCGAGCATTTTTAATACCCTTTAGTTGTAGTGGGCACTTGGAGCTAAATTTAAAGGATATGAAAAATCGTAGAGGTAAAGCTTCTCTCCTTATAATTCCCAACTATAAATGCAGAGGAGGTGGGGCATGTTTTATACTTTTAATTGCGACAAATTACTTAACTTTAATTTACTTTTTTATTTTAAGGGCTATCTACAAAAGCCTTTGTCATAAAACCTAATTTTAAATATTCTTTCCTATTATTTCCAACAATTATTTCAGGGAAAAGGTGAAACGTTTCCTTTAGTTATAAACATAAAAATACAGAAGATTGGAATTCTTCTACTAAAATATAAACATTCTTTCCAAAGTGTAAGTACCATGTATAATCACACTTCCTTGAATTAATATTTCACTAATCAAATATTTGTTCTGCGTGTAAACACACATATTGCAAAATATTTGGTGCCGCTCATGCCACCGGCACGTTGAAAAGTAATCAGCCGAAAAGCTGGTCATTTAGTTTATTTTATGAGCACCTATATCAGCTGGATGACGCAGAAACCGGCCAAGTGACGAGCTGGCTCCCCGAAGCTGCCAGCCAGCCGGCTGCCCATCCATAATTGTGCCAAGTGTCCGGCGGTGGATCTAATTTAAATAAAAATTGTTCTCATTATATTCAGCATCACGTGCGCCTCGTAGGCATCAGATGGATTCGAAAATATGGTGCCTTCGGTGCCACCTCTTCCACCATCCGGTGTGGTGCCAACACAACACCATCACATCCCCCAAGGCTCCCATCCAATAAACCGCCACCCCCTTAAAAAGCAACGCTTGTTGGACAAGAAAATTGTTTTGGGTAACTGGGTGGAGGAGGCTTATGACACGCCATATACAACTCCTCCATCCGGAGCCGAGGAGCGGGAAGCAGGAGCATAATGAGCTGAGGAAAGCGCCAGTAGCAGTGCTGCCAAGTCAGTTACATTTTTACTTCAAGGATATTTTACAAATATTAAAAAATTTATTTAATTTTTGTATAAAAAAAACTACTTAAAGTTGGGTGCTGCTTTTAAAGTATATATCAATTATTCCAAAATCGAAATATAAATATTTTAAAGAAGGTTTGCTTGAGACTTAAGAATCTATAGTATCACTGTTTTCCTTTCTTTATTATATTACATTTTTAAATAGGTAAATATTTTTTTTTCTGCTTTTTTATAGCTTTCTCTTAGAACTCAGCCGTCATCACTAAGCAGGAGCAGGATTCTGGGGGTGAGCTGAAGGAGGTGTCAGTGGCTGGGGGCACCTCGTTGACTTCGATTTATGTTTGCTGCGAGCCGACAGCCACCGAAAGTAAATTAAATTTGCGTTTTTTTTTTATTAGGAAGTATTTTATTTAATCGTACAGCCTTGTTTTGCCTGCCACGTGGAATGCAGGGCAGAGAATGAAAAAGAGTCCCCGAGTTGCTGCTTCCTGAAGACCTCGAGTGTTATTGTACCTGTTCCCTGATTATTTGCCTTGTTCAAAGACACTGGCAGCCGCCACACGAGCGTGGATTTTGAGTCTTCTTGTACATATATGTTGGCATACGCCGGAAATGGCAGTTTATTCCGTTTCCGTCGCGACAGAAAGAATTCCATTGTCGCATAAATTGCGAATTAAACCTTAAGACCGGTGTGTGCGCGATGTGAGGGCAAATTGCGTGTGTGCGTCTCTTCAAGCGTTTAGCAGAAAATTAAAATCGTAGATGCCGAGGTGGTGTTTTTCTACTTACAAATTGACTTCCATAAAGATGTGCTGCTGGTCCGGAGCTAAATTAAAACCTACTCATCTTTTTCTCACTTTTCTTTTTATAGAATAAAGAGGTTTTTTGCACAGTCTGTGTCTTGTATATGTTTGATAAATTTATATGTACTTGGGACTTGTTTTAAATGTTAGCCTGTCTTCATATACACATTTAATAAACATCAATTTAGTTTTCAATTTATTTTTAGTCAGAAAACAAGAGACCTAGGTTGTTGCGCTGCCACCAGGATGCTTTGCTAACAATTTTTGCTTCGTACTCAAATATATACATATATTTAAATGAAACCAACAACTTGAATAACCATTAGTATAGTACGCGTACACTTAATAACTCTTAATTAAACAAAAACTTTTGTAGGATACCACAGAACACATTATTGTTATTATAAATTGTTTTCAAACCGTTTTAAATACGGTTCTCAAGTATCTGACCTAATTCTACCGAGTTTATTCTACGAATTCAATTAAAGTTTAATTATGTTTGAACGGTAATTATCGCACGGGCTTGCCGATGCTTCTCACATTGCGTATACGCCGGGTCTGCACTCAATTTGACGAGCAGACGAGTGCGAGAATTGCGAGAAGTGGCCACAATTGCATTTAGCCGAACTAAAAACATTTACGACTGGCAACCACGCCGTGAGCGTGACAGCAGGAGCAGAACAGGCGGAAAAGGCTCTGGCGGCGGTGCAGACAAGTCGCTCCAGATGGCACATAACAGACACTTGAATGGCAAAAGTTAAAATTACAATTAAACACAAAGTAGTCGGCAGAGAGAAGCCGAGCAAAGAGTTCCAGCAGCACAGGGGAGAAGTATACATAAAGAAATGGCCATAATGGCTGTGACCTAACAAACTTTTCATTTTAGCACATTTCTAACTTCTAAGAAAGTGTGTTAATAAAGAAAAATAAATAATTATTTCTGCTTGTATTGTATATATTTAACCAAGCGGTTACTCAATGAGGGTTAAAGTCTTTTAAATTCGTACCAAAAGCATGTTTTTAAATATATTTAAGATTAAAAAAACACTCCCTAGATCCTGGGTTATAATTTCTAGTTAGTTACTTTATTCTTGATTACTCCAAGAATAAATACAATTTTTTTCCTCTGCATATGGAGGGCAGTCTGCTTGGTCATCGGATATCCTTCTCCTGCTGCATGAACTGCTGCAAAAAAGGGCAGCAGTTCTCTGACAAATGCAAACAACTCGACACAGTGAAGCCCCACGGAGCTGAGTAAACTGTTGGCTTAACAAATTGCTAATCCACTTCCACTTTGAATGCTTCTCCTCGTCGAATCCCCAAAGTGCTGGCCAATTGGGGAGTCCCTTTTAAATCCATTCAAGATTATGGCCCCGGAAAAATCTCCCCTTTTGCCTAAGTTTTTGATATTTTACATAAAAGGGGGCGGCGGCGGCAGCATTTATCTAATATGATTAAGTTGCATTTTCACAGAACACTTGAATGCAAACTAAGTGAATGAAAACTTTTTATTGCTTTTCCTATTGCATTTTCTTGAACTCTGTGGTCGGCGGCCATAGGTGTCGGGGTCCAGATTTGCTTGTAATTTAATTTAGTTTCGCAAAACCCAAGACCAAGCTGAAATATTTAAATGAAGTTGTGCCACGACGACGTCAAGTATGTGCACTACTGCTTCTGCTTTCATCTCACTCAAAGGTCATCTCATCTCAGTTGGCTTTCAAGAAAATTAGTTTTAAATTAATTAAAAGATTTTCCCATAACTACGAGCTGTGGCTCTTGATGGCGTTGGAAAAGTGCGGCTGCCAGGAAAGGGAAAGAATGGTAAAAGTAAAACTTGGATAATCATCCCAACCGCACCCTGCCCCGATCGCCGCTTTCCGGGCGGTTGGCTCAGCCTCCGGCCCAAGGAATTCAACTCACTTTTTAATAGTTCGCAAACCACGGAAGGCTATGTGAGTTTAAACACTGTTACAAATGCTTTTCCGGAGCCGGAGTGTGTGTGTGTACGCCGCCGCCGTCACTGAAATTACGCAGCAGGCGTAATCCGGAAAACTTTGCCGCCGTAGCCGAGTTCCTTTCCGACTTTTAAATAGTCCTTGAGTATTTATTTGCATTTCAACTTTGAGCGGCATAATGTGTGCAATTATTTCAGCAGAATTAAGCATTTCAAAAATTATTTTACCTCATTAACTTGATGTAAAGTTAAACTTTAATAACCTTACAAATTTGTATAAAGAACCCATTAATATTTTTCCATTTCCGTTGGAAAGTTGAGAAAATTTCAACAATTTGACAAGCGGAAATTGTGAAAAATACAAATATGGTAATTCCATTTAAAGTTAATAAACAAATCTTCTTAGAGAAATCAGAGACAACGCGGTCGCTTCGAATTACTATATAAATATTTTCGCGAGCATTTGTATGTTTGCTTGTTTTGGGTTGCAAAGGGAAATAAACCCGTGAGAATGGAGTAGGGCCTGAAAATATACATATATCAGCTGTTAGCGCTTTCATCCCCAATGGTCAAATTTTGTTGCAGGCAAAAAATGCAAGAAGTTAACAAAACTTTCACTAAACGTTAGCTTTTACCCTACCTTTTAAAGTGGTTCGCTTCGAATTTAACTTTTGTTGTTAACTTTATGAGAAAAGTTTGTGCAATTTTAGCTATAGTTTAAGCTTTGGTTGCCTTTTTGTAATATGTATTTATGATTATTAAAAAGCAATAACTATGTAAGTAAAAACTTTTAAATGTAGAAAGCTTGCCTTCAGTAGAAGATAGTTATAACCAACCAACTTGAATTACTTTAATTATAATTTGATAATATTTATAATATTGATGTTTGCCTATGTTCCTATATGTGAATATCCCTAACCGTATAGATAGCCTCCGCAAGGGGGTTGTTTTTCACCGGGATGGCATGGATTCATGGGCCAACCCTCGAGGAACTCCGGCACTCTACGGCGCCGCTCTGCAAACGCTCTACCTGGTCCCTGATTAATTTAGTCTGGGTCTCTGTCTCTCACTTTGTTTCTTGTTTTCTTTTCTGCCAGAGGTACCCACAGGGTAAACCATGACATGTGTTCTGGGGAGTGCGAGTGGGTGTTAGGGGTGGTGCCAGTGTTGCACTTCTAAGCGCCTCAAATTGAATGCAACGGGGACATCAGATGTCCAAGGTACATACATATATGTCCCTGTGCATGAACGTAATTAGAAAAACATTGGAGCACATGTATAGGTTTGTATCGCAACCAGGAAGTCCGAAAATTTAGAAAAAAGAGTAATTGGAAAAGCCAACGGAAAGTCACGAGCGAAAAGTTACCTAGGTGCAAACATTTATTTAAAACACTATCCAGTTTGTGCGAGCTTGACTTCGAAACTAAGGTAATAAGAAGATTTTTTAAAATATTTATATTTAAAGTATAAGAAAATATGTAAATTATTACGTAAATATATGTGGCTTTCCTTTGAACTACTCTTTTTAATATAATTATTTTATACATTTTGTTTACAATTTTAATAAGAATTTGTAAATAGTCCTCCAGTGCAACAGACAAAAGAAAATACAACATCTGTTGGTCCTGTCGGTTTGTAACTCTCAAAAGATTTCAACATCATCATTGATAAAAAGAAAGCTCAGGCTAGGCACAGGCTAGGAAAACCACCTAACGCAGTCAAAGGATGCTGGGGAAATTAAAGAAATCTGACGGATTTCCATTGTCGGCTTTTCCGCCCCTGTCTGCCTTGCAATTGACCGCTTCTGTGCTTGACAAAAGGAGAGAGTCGACAGGCCAGCACAACACAAAGGGGAAATGTGGCCCACAAAGGAAATTCCATTTAATGGATTTTAAATGTTCCGATTACTCGACCCTGAAGACATACCCTGTATGAGCAGTCCTTAAGGAGCTTCTAATTGGACATTACCCTGTGTGGTGTTTACCAAATAAATTAATTACGCCTGCAGCATATGGTTCAGCATAAATCCAAATGGAATTGGATGAGTAATAAATGAGTGTATTTTGTGTATCGATCCACAGCACTGATTAAACATTTTCTATATAAATTATAATTTATGTGACTCTCTCACGCAAGCTGGTGGTGCCATAAGACAAATATGTATAAGTGTCATATTAGTTTTAAATTTTTATGAAATAATAAGTAAGGATACTCGAATGTTATAGTTCGGCTTGAACTGCACATTGCAAGAATTGTATAAACTGATTAGAAAACTATAAGTCTTTCCTAAAAAAGATATTTTTCACCTTTCACATTTTGCTATTATTAACGGACAACTCTGATTTTCAAAACTCTTTTATATGACTTGAATACATCTTTAATAAAGCCACCTGAGTAGTGGAAAACCTCAACTATATATGTACATATGTGTATATCGATCCATTAGCATAGTAGTCCGACCCTCAATTTTGTTTGCATATATTTAGAAATGTATGAGATGTTCACACGCAAATTACAAGAATGATAAATCAAATCTGACACATCGTAGATTTATGCTTAAGGAGGAGATTCATATACTGAATTTCAGCAGGAGTTCCTCTTACTCTCAGCCAAAATGCAGCGGAGTTCCTTGTTGATTCTATTTAGTTTTCTTGGAATTGATTATCCCATACCTGTCGTCGGCGTCGTCGCCGGCAGTTTGGAAAAAAGCACCCCGAATGGCATGCAATTTTGGAAACACCACCGAAAAAACGAGAGCGGGAAGCAAAACGTCTGGCGGTTTAAGGCTATTCAACATTGAAAACATTAAAAACTGCACTAAGATCACTTACCAAAACACATATGGATGAGAATAGAGCCAACTACGAGCTGTTATAGTTCACTTAGCGATGATTGAGTTCACTTGGCACTTAAGTATCTCTACAGAACCCTTTGGCTGAGTCCGGAAATCACAACAGTTCGAGAATCAGAACCAGACGGGGTCCGGAATACACTCGTTATGGCCATTTGGAGGACCTTTGTTCGTTCACTAACGCTTCGAAAATTCAATTTTGACAATTTTCAAGTGACACTTGACGGCAATCCACGAGATACGATTGCATTCATCCGATAGAACGATACGGCGACTACCGCGAGGAGTATCTACGGCGTGGTGCGGAACGCACTTTCACCCACGAACAGCGACAGCAGCTAACTGACAACCATGCGACTTTGCGCCACCGGCCAGAGCCAAAATAAAGCCACGAGCGCACAGCCGAGCACGAGGCGCCAGGACACACGGCCAGGACTCCTCGTGAACGAAGCGAGAGGCGCACGCCGCCGCTGGTGTGAGGAGTGCGCACAGAGAGCGCCGTTGCTGGTGGTGGTTTGCTGGCCTGCCGAGGGGGTGGCTCGAGTGCTGCGGTGGTTGGGCGGATGGGTGGATGGGCCGGTCATGTCATGTTGTGACGCCGTCTGCCGCTACGAAATTCGCAAGAGGCACAGCCGGTTGCCGGGGGGTGGAAAGGTTGTCGTTGTTGGCCAGTTGAACTCTCAAATAATTCGGAGCAAATTAATCCCAAAATCTGCATGCCATAAAATCTGTGTTGGTCCTAGATGCATATTGGATTTTTGAACAAAATAACTAGCACAAATTAAGTACTTTTACTCTGCTGATATTGAGTGCAATGAAAAAATAGTAAATAGGTATTGGTAGCGCAGCCAAGAGAAATACTTAAAATATTTACGCTAAGCTTTGCTGTAGCACTTTGAATGTAATAAATTAATAAATAAGCAAAATAAAGCAACAAAAAGTGCAACAAATTCAAATAAAAATTGGTGGGGAACCCTGATTCAGTTTGAATAAAATTTGAGACTTTAAATAATTAAAATACACAAATAACTAAGGGTAGTTTTAGAGGTATCATTGTTTTGACCATAGTAATCTATTTAGTTGTTAGATATTTGTTTTAAGTTCTCTATTAGTTTAATTTTATTTATTTTGCCGACCAAGAAGAAAAAATTACTACTATAAATGCAAAGTAAAATCTTTTATGATTGAAATCGAAATCTAAACCCGATTTACTTGCAATACCGATCGGCTTTCATTTTGCTGCGTCTATCCAAAAGGGTTTCGTGTAGGGAGCCTTGGGCCTTGGCATTCTCCAGTTCCTTGACGTCGTTTTGATTAATCCGCATCTTCTTGTCCTGGAACTTTTGAAACTTTTTCCTGCAGAGAGGAAAAAGCATTAAATTAATTATTTTAGGAAATAGGCTCCTACTTACACATAGTTCCTTTCAACTTCGCCCAAGTCACCCTTTTCCTCCTTGGGCTCTGTATCGACAACCACATCCCGGGTAGCATTGCTTCGCACCTTGCAGATCTCATGCTGTCCCACCTTCTTTCGCAGCGCCACACAGGCATCATCTTCCGGATCGATGGACATAAAGTGACCGGTTTCCGAGAGCAAGGCCATTCGCTTGTCCTTCAAAATTATATATTCATTATAAATCATTTAAATAAAGCAAAACTATTTTACCTCAAAGACGGGCTCCCACTGCTCCATACTGCCCACAGCCTCGGAGCGGCCTGTGACCATACCATCCTTTTCGATTTTCAAATATTTTCCATAGCCAGACTTAAAGGAGACTTTGCGGTCGTTAATTGGAAAAGCGGTGAAAATCTCCTCGGGATCGGGTCCATCACCGGCGTTATGAGGGGCGCCAAGGGTAAACAAACTGTATGTTCGGAAAATAAAAAATATTATTATACAACTTTCTATGAAAAAGATTATAAATATATTATATTAAAGGTATTTAACACCAAGCCATACCCATTATCCAAGGCTTTCAGGTAACACCGATCGTTAAACTCAATGGACACAGTGCCGGTGATGTCCGCCGCCGTCTTCGCTGCCCACCAGCCGCCATGCTCCACTGCATCCTCATCCACCAGCACCTTGGACTTCTTTGAAGATGATCCTGCATCATCCTTTTCCTTCTTGCGCTTCTTGCTTTTTCTAAAATAAAATGATTTTTAGATTATAAACATTACAATAGTCCCCAACACTTCGACTTTACTTGGGTTTTTCGCCCTTTAAAACCAGTTTCTTAATGCGTATATTGTCATAATCCGACATAGTCACAGTCACCGCAGTTTATGTACAATTTTAAACATCAAAATAGGTGAAATATGCGAAATAGCCAAGTTGTTTTGGTTATTATTCAAGAACAACACATAAATATAGGGATGGGAAACGGGAAAGATTAAGATATCGATAGCTGCTTGCAAGACCAATCGATGTGACGATTATCGATTAGAATACGTTAGTTGTTCAAAAAAATACTTATTATTAT